>SJYA01001606.1:1607481-1670050 GCA_006410615.1 Neotragus moschatus
AAAAAAAAAAAAAAAAAGGAAGATGAAGAAGAATTCAGAAACCTTAATTTTTGAAGCTTACTTTTACCTGAGGGCATTGCTGAACCAGGTGAATTTTATGGCCTCAGAGAGCTTCACAGAATTAGAGAAGAGCTTCACAGAATTTGTCTTCACAGAAGACAAAACCCAGGGTCCACCTGGGTTTTAGATGGTATTAACAAATGATTCCTCCAACAACCCTCCTACATATAAAGCTGATATCAAAAAGTGTTAAATCTGCAGCATATGGGTCAAAGTATACCCTGTACCCTAACCCCAGGACACTGCAATAACAATGGACTATCTCAGACCTTGTCACAGGAGAAATCTCTGATGCAAATATGGAACCATAGTGGCCAGCAAAAAAAAAAAAAAAAAAAATCAAGCCAAGAATTTAATTTAAATGATCCCAAACTGGTAGTGTCTACAGGAGCCTGACAGAAGGAAATACAAATCCTCTTTGAAGAGACTCACAATCAATCCAGGCCTCAGTGAATTCCCACAGACAAAGTTCCATGAAAATAAGGAGTTTTCAATAAAAACTAACAGAACAAAAAAAGGAAACAAAGCAGAACCAGCAGTAACAACAGACGGCAGAAATAGACTTGGAATGATTTTAGATATTAGAATTATCACAGACTACAAAATAACAATGCTAAGCATAATTAAGGAAATAAAAGACAGGTTTAAAAATATATTTAGGAACAAGTGAAAAACTGTA
Organism: Neotragus moschatus; assembly: GCA_006410615.1. Taxonomy (NCBI): domain Eukaryota; kingdom Metazoa; phylum Chordata; class Mammalia; order Artiodactyla; family Bovidae; genus Neotragus; species Neotragus moschatus. The sequence continues at coordinate 1,608,221 of SJYA01001606.1, forward strand.
AGATAATCAAGCAGATTTGAAAATAGTTTCTAGATATAAAAAATAACTGAAACCAAAAATTAAACAGATGGATGTCAAGTTTCTACAAATTACATTATAGAATCAACTCCCATGCAAAATCCCAGTGTGCCCATTAGCACAAACTGAAAGGCTGATTCTGCAATTTATGTAGAAGTGCTGTGGACAAAGAATAGCCAAACAATTTTGAAAAAGGAGTATGAAATTAAAGGGCCACACCATCTAATTTCATCACTTATTAAGCTATACAAATCAGCACCAGTAGTGTTAAAGATACAAAGATTAGTGTAAAGACATATAAGTTAATGAAACAGACAGATTCTAGAAACAGATCCACACATGTATGAGCAGCTGATTTTCAACAAAGATGTCAAAGCAATTTAGTGGGGAAAGGAAAATCTCTCAACAAAAGGTACTGGAACAATCCATAGCCATATAGAAAAAAAACTCCTTACCATATATAAAAATTAACTTTAAATGAATCACAGACCTAAACAAAAGTTAAAGCTATTTCTAAAACAAAACACACAGGAAAATCACAGTGACCTTAGTTTTTGCCAACATTACTTACATAAGACAGAAGACAAGAACCATACAAAACAAGCTGATAAATCCAGCATCATCAAAACTTAAAACATTTGCTTTTCCAAAGACCATGTTAAAAAATGAAAAGAGTGGAGACTGGAAGAAAATGTTTACAAAACATGTACTTACAGGCTCTGAACTCAGAATAAATATAAAAAAAATATAAAATACTCGTACTAATAGGAAGCAAAAGAATCCAATTTTTTTTAATGGGAAAAAGATCTGGACAGATACTACACGAAGAAAATACATGGATGACAAATAAGCAAATAAAGATGCTCAACATCATTAATTGCTGGGGAATGTCCATTAAAACCACAATGAAATGTCACTACACATCCACTTGGATAGCTAAACTTAAAAGACCTCTGGCCAAAGCAAGCAGATTGATAAGGATATGGATAAGCTGGAACTCTGATACACTCCTGGTGGGCACGCAAAACAGTAAAAGCACCTCAGAATACACTTTGGCAGTTTCTTAGGTTAAGTTATACCTACCATACCACATAGCCATTCTATTCCTACTTACACACCCAACATGAATGAAAGCATTTTGTCCACACAAAGACTTGAATAAGAATGTTCATACAATTTTATCTGTAATAGCCAAATACCAGCAACAATTCAAATGTCTATCAACAAGTAAATGAACAAACTAATTATGATTTAATCATACAATAGAATACTCAGTAACAAAAAGAACTATTGACAAATACATCATGGATGAACCTCAAAATAATTACACTGTATGACTATATACTATATGATTCCAATTACATACAAGTCTAAACAGTGCAAACTAATCTATAGCTACATAAAGCAAATCAGAGGTTACCTGGGGGAGGGAGGGTTCAAGGAAGGCAGGATGGATTACAAAGGAATATGAGGAAATTTGGGGGGTGATGGGTATGTTCATTATTTTAATTGTGGTGACAGTTTCATGGGAGAACACATGTCAAAACCTAGGAAACTGCAAAAAATTAAATATGTGCAGTTTATTATATGTCAATTCCGTCTCAATAAAGCTGAAAAAGTAACAAACAGGACTTCTAGAAGTGAAAAACTACAGCTTCTAGAAATGAAAATTCAATGGATGAGTCTGAAAGCTAAAGAAAAAGCTAGTCAATTGGAGAAAAGGTCTGAAGAAAGCAATCAAAATGCAGCCCAGAGAAATAAGAAATGGAAAACGAAAAGAGAGACGTTAAAAAGCAAGGAGGATAGAATGAGAAGGCTGAGTAGATATAAACAGAATTTCAGAGGTAGAAGAGAGGGTAAAATGAGACAGAGGTAATATTTGAAAAGTGATGGCTGAGATTTTGAAGAACCAAAAAATATCACTCTACCTATTTAAGAAGCCCAGGAAATTTTAAGTATTAATAGAACAAAGAAAGCAATACAGAATGCTACCTAATAGCAAAAAGGAATAATAAAAAATTTGATATTTTACTTCTTATCAACATATATATACCCTTCTGAGTTGTAAATAATAAATTTGAAAACAGAAATATCCAGAAGAGCTCTCATTGGAAAAGACCCTGATGCTGGGAAAGACTGAGGACAGGAGAAGGGGGCTACAGAGGACGCGATGATTGGACAGCATCACTGACTCAACGGGTGTTGAGTTTGAGCAAACTCTGGGAAATGGTGAAGGACAGGGAAACCTGGTGTGCTACAGTCCATGGGATTGCAAAGAGTCTGACACAACTGAGCAACTGAACAACAACAACTTCTCCTCAGCTCATTACAAACACCATACTAAACATGCCTACAAATAAACATTGAAATTGTGGTCAAATGTCTGTACTGACAGGCTTAAAACTAAAGATACATCAAAGATAGGAAACAATCCAGCTGTCAAATGACAGGAGATGTCAAAATATGATATAACTAAACAAGAGATTAAGGGAAGGGAAAGTGACAGATATAAGGAGGGAGGGGAAAAGAAGAACAGGGAAGGAGAAAGTAAAGAGAAAGGGAGGGGGCGGGGGAAGCAAAGGAGGAAGTCAGGTGGCTCTGCTGTTTACAAAACCGCAGAGTTGGCAAACAGAGGCCTGAAGGGAAACTGGCATCCTTCCATATTCAAAACTACCCTGAGGTTATTTCACAGCCTTCTACTTTCTATTTCTGTTATCTAAGCTTATTGAAGTTCTCTCATTAATTTTTGGTTTCTTAGAGAATAAAGCTTCAAAGCAACCATACAAGTAACTGAGAGGATAATGAGGTTTTGTGACTTCAAAACAAAAATCAGAATGATTTTTTTCAAGTATGATACAAAACTTGTAAGCCATAAAGAAAAAGATAAATAAACTGGAGAAAATAAAATATGAAACTCTACATGAACTAAAGCTCAAATTACAAACACAAAGATGGGGAAGTGATCTGCAACATTTGCAAAACTTGTAACAAACCAATCATTAATATAAAGACAATTTACCAACCTGAACAAGATGAGTAATTATGAACAAAATAAAAATTTCAAAAAAAAAAAATGGACAAAGGATACAAACAAGCCACTCACACATACACAAAAACTACAGAAATAGGAAATGAATATATAAAATTATATTTGACCTCATTAATAATGATGTGCTGTTCTAAGCACATTATATTACACATATAAACTCATTTGACCTTCATGATAACTCTGTAAGATGAGTACTTTTATTATTTTATTTTGTGCATGATGAAACTGAAATAAAGACAGATTTACTGGTGTGAGAAAAAGAAAATATACGAAGTAGGGGAAAGGTTATACCAAATATACAGTGACCGAAGTCATTTATAAATTGCAGATTTTAGAACAAGACCACTAAGAGAAGGTGTGAATTAACAGCACTAAATTCTGTTTTCCATTTTCTGCTCCCAGGTTTAAAGGGGTCTCATATAGTGTTCTTGCCTGGAGAATCCCAGGGACGGGAGAGCCTGGTGGCCTGCCATCTATGGGGTCACACAGAGTCGGACATGACTGAAGCGACTTAGCAGCAGCAGCAGCATATAGTGTTCGGAGAAGGCAATGGCACCCCATTCTAGTACTCTTGCCTGGAAAATCCCATGGACCGAGGAGCCTGGTGGGCTGCAGTCCATGGGGTCGCTAAGAGTCCGACATGACTGAGTGACTTCACTTTCACTTTTCATTTTCATGCATTGGAGAAGGAAATGGCAACCCACTCCACTGTTCTTGCCTGGAGAATCCCAGGGACGGGGGAGCCTGGTGGGCTGCCGTCTATGGGGTTGCACAGAGTCAGACACGACTGAGGTGACTTAGCAGCAACAGCAGCAGCATATAGTGTTAACATTAATATTCAACAATTCAAGTTAGTAAATATTTATTGAGATGCATCTATAAGTATAGAAATACACAACGTGAAGGAAGCAGAGACAAATAAAACATGGTACCCTGATTTAAGGAAGGTATCAATGTAGGAGAAACCAGATACAGTACATAAAAACATAAATGTTTCATAAGAAGCTAGTGATTTCTACATTTCAATAAATTTCACCATTACTATATAAAAGGAAACACTTCTTTTTTTTACAAAAGGAGAAACAGGAATTGAAAGAAAAAACAGAAAATAATCAAGTGTATCATTATAAAATGAATGGGAACAAATACTCAGATATTCAAAAAATAAAGCGATATCTACTATGGGTCAGAGAATTGGTCAAATTATTCTAGCACATACTTAAAACAAATGATACATGTAAAACTGTGTAATTCCTTTTCACAAACACTTCCAACTTTAAACATGTGACAAACTAAGTTCCAACATGTTATAATCTATAACTTAATCTAGATTTTTTTTCCCTTTGATAACTGAGATTGAAGCTTTGGATGATTTTCTCCATAGAAGGTGTAAGTGCCAGAGTTTATTTTAAGAGAAATGACTGAGACAGAAGTTGGAATGATGGGTCAGACTGCATGGGGTTTACAAGTTATAAGATAAATCATGCTGTATGTTAACCTATGGCAGATAAATCAGGGCAAAAGTTGTTAGAAGAAATAGATAAGAAGGAATGTGCTGGTAGATTGTCAGGAAAAGGTTTTTCAAGATAAATAAGTAGCTGACAGAATTATAGGAATGCCCATTAGAGTATCTGTTCAGGAGTATTAAAAATGACTGCCAGAGAAAGCCTGGAAATTTCAACTTAAATGTAGCTTGCAATGTCATTTCAAGGCACTGGATGAGAAAACATGGTTTCTTCATAAAGGTATGTTGAACTGGCAAAATGATAACAAAGTGAAATTGAACAGCTGATTTTCCTAAAGCTCACACTGTAAATTCTGATTATGTATTTACACCATTTAAGGATTTCAAAAGCACATAATAAAATACTAGCAAATATATTCCAAAAGTACATTAAAAGAATAATATACTATGACAAAGTTCACATTAGAACTGCAAAGATTGTTCAATTGTAGGAAATCTACTACTTTCAGAATTCAGCATATTGATCAAAAGGGGAAAAAAACCTCTTTAGAGAAAATCATGGCAAAATTCTGAAGAAGCATTAATGTCATCTTTTATTTTTGATTTTTTAAGTACAATAGGAATCTGTATTTTTAAAAACCTCATAAATAGACGATTTCCTTTAAATGATTTTAAAATATATATACAAAGGCAGTAACATACTTAAGGGAAATACTAGAAGCATTCTAATAAAACTAAAGGAGGGGAAAAAATCCACTATCATTACTATTTAATAACTTTTCAAAGATACTGCATAATATCATTAAAGAAGAGATAAAAATGTTTACAACTAAAAAAAGAATGGATAAATTCAAATACCTTTTATAAATGATATGATCATATATTCTCTTGAAATCCAGAAAATGAATTGAAAAACTAATTATAAACAATTAAAGAATTCTGTACTATGGTTGGGGAACAAAATTAACATCCTTTATAGAGATACAAAGTAATATAGTAAACAATTCTTAATACAACACAAAAAGAAATATTAAAGAAAGTTTTAATGTTGAATATGGAAATAATTATAAAGAAAATTTCAAAATGTTATTTATTACTGAAAGCAAAAGCATTCCCTATTTCTTTCCATTTTCTGATCTATTTACACACTTACTGCATTTTTAGTAGGCCAGGTATTAAAGCCCACTTTAATGATGAGGGAAAGAGAAGGCTGGAGAGGCATAGTAAGCCTTCCAAACACGCATAACTAGCATACGGTGACAAGAAAAGACAGGCCCAGATTCTTCCGGCTCCAAAGTTCACCCTCTTCCTAACACCACACTGCTGCAAGTTCAAGACAGGGGAGAATCTCTAAGCAAATTCAGATACAATCCAACAAATCTTCAATATTTAATGTCTTTAATAAAGTTCTATTTACAATCACTGTAAATGTATGCAAGATATTTATATCAAATTAATGAACAAGTTAAACAGAAATCAGAGAAGTTGCCAGAAAGAAACTGAATTAGCTACGTCAGGTCCTAGTCTTATGTTCTCAAAAGGACTGAGTGTATTTGTGCAATTCCCAGAATAGGGAAGATTAACAGTACTTCCTAAACTGACCTAACCAACATGGAGAGTGAAAAAAGCTAAGACAGACAGTTCAACCTGATTCTATCCAGAATCATGATCTCATATCACCTACAGATTGACCCTACCCTTCTAAATCCCCTTTGGCTACCCTGAATTTGCTTTTCTAACATCTTGATTATATTCCTGGCATAGAAAAGTGAAAAAGTGAAACGGTCACTCAGTCGGTCCAACTCTTTGTGACCCCATGGACTGTAGTCCGCCAAGCTCCTCTGTCTATGGAATTCTCCAGGTAAGAATACTGGAGTGGAGAGCCATTCCCTTCTCCAGGAGATGCTCCCAACCCAGGGATTGAACCCAGGTCTCCTGCAGTGCAGGCAGATTCTTTACCATCTGAGCCACCAGGGAAGTCCCTCGGCACAAAGAATATACTACAATACAATTCCACATACCAAGGAATACTACACTAAATAAAAGCCACCATCTTTTGGCCTATCAATCAGAATGGATCCTAGCATTCTTCTTCCTGTACTAGGTTTTGTTTTGTTTTGTTGATCCTGATCACATACTCACTAGCTGAATTACATTTTCCAAAAAGCAATGGGAGATAGCTCTTACATGTTTTTCCCTAGATATCATCCACTGTAACTATCTTCTCTCGAATTAAACTCTAGGATTTAGCATTCAATCATTCTTTGGAAAAGGGAATGATGGCTATTTGAGGTTTGAAAGGAAAGTGAGGAAACATGTGAATGAAAGCAGAATTACTACAGATCCAGGAGCAGAACTACTACAGATCTAGGACCTGCTAACCCAAAGCTATTTAGAAGTCAAACTGTAGGCCTTACAAGATGAAAGCGTGTGATGAAGAGACAAACAAGAGAGGAACAACAGAAAAGTTCTCAATTTTTAATACTTACCTTGGCTCTCAGTTCCGAAGACTAATAATTCACAGACATCAAATTGAAACACATACATTACCATATATAAAATATAATAGCTAGCCAGTAAGAATCTGCTGAATGACATAGGGAGCTTAACTCTGGTGTTCTGTGACAAACTAAAGGGGTAGGATAGGGTAGGAGGTGAAGGAGGTTCAAGAGGGATGGGACATAAGTATTTATGGCTGATCTATGTTGACATATGGCAGAAGACAATATAATACTGTAAAGCAATTATCCTTTAATTAAAAATACATAAATTAAAAAAAAGAAAAACTTTTGGAGAAGAAGGCTAAGCTATCCACAGTCTACAGCTGCTGGGCCTGGATGCCATTCTACTTAGTCACTAGTTAGCTACAGCCCTCACACAATGTACAGCCTGAAAAATCCCATGAATCCAAGCCCTAAGTTGCTGCATCTATAAGCAGTTTCAGGATACTGAAACTCAAATTTCTCCAAGAGACAGACACTTTACATTGTCCTGCAAAGCTCTTAAGAATTGCAAGAGGTGATATATAACGACAAAAAGATGTACATCTTAAGAGAAAGAAGAATTTATCACTATAGAACTTCAAAAGTTCCTTTGCCTCTCAAAATAAAAAAAGAAAGAAACATTAACATCCTTACCAGTAAACGACATCCAGTGGTGCAAAGTAGTTGTTCATTATCAGGTCAGCAAAGTAAGCTTCTGTTTCCCGGCAGGCAGTTCCATTTCCAATCACCACTGTGCTGCAGCTTGAAGAAGAAACAAAATGAAAAAAGGGATGAGATCCAAGGCATGCTTATAAATCAATCAGGAGAAAATAGACAGAATGCACAAACAATATTATATGATGCTCATATTGTCTCATATATCCAAGAAACCTCTCCACTATCTCACAAGGGCAGTGCAGACTTATGTAGAATAAAAGACACTGCTTCTGCACTTGGTATTATAGGAGGTCATGGAGAAATGTTTTATTGTCACACAGTCTCAAAAACAGTCAGCTTTCTCCCCACCTAGAAGTAACCAAATTTAGGCAAGAATAAGTGAACAGTTCAGTTCAGTCACTCAGTCGTGTCCGACTCTTTGTGACCCCATAGGCTGCAGCACACCAGGCTTCCCTGTCCATCACCAACTCCCAGAGTTTGCTCAAACTCATGTCCATCAAGTCGGTGATGCCATCCAACCATCTCACCCTCTGTCGTCCCCTTCTCCTCCTGCCTTCAATCTTTCCCAGCATCAGCGTCTTTTCCAATGAGTCAGTTCTTTGCATCAGGTGGCCAAAATATTGGAACTTCAACATCAGTACTTCCAATGAATATTCAGGACTGATTTCCCTTAGGATTGACTGGTTGGATCTCCTTGCAGTCCAAGGGACTCTCAAGAATCTTCTCCAACACTGCAGTTCAAAAGTATCAATTCTTCATCTCTCAACTTTCTTTATGGTCCAACTCTCACATCCATACAGCTGTGGAAAAACCACAGCTTTGACTCTACAGACCTTTGTTGGCAAAGTAATGTCTCTGCTTTTCAGTGCTGTCTAGATTGGTCACAGCTTTTCTTCCAAGGAACAAGCGTCTTTTAATTTCACTCCTGCAGTTACCATCTGCAGTGATTTCAGAGCCCAAGAAAAATAAAGTCTGTTTTCATTGCTTCCCCATCTATTTCCCATGAAGTGATGGGACCAGATGCCATGATCTCAGTTTTTTGAATGTTGGATTTTATGTCAGCTTTTGTAGTCTCCTCTTTGACTTTCATCTAGAGGCTCTTTAGTTCCTCTTCACTTTCTGCCAAAAGGGTGGTGTCCTCTGCATATCTGAGGTTATTGATATTTCTCTCAGAAATCTTGATTCCAGCTTGTGCTTCATCCAGCCTGGATTTCACAAGATGTACTCTACATACAAATTAAATAAGCAGGGTGACAATACACAGCTTTGACGTACTCCTTTCCCAATTTGGAACCAGTCTGTTGTCCACATCTGGTTCTAAACTGTTGGTTCTTGACCTGCATGCAGATTTCTCAAGAGGCAGATCAGGTGGTCTGGTATTCTCATCTCTTGAATTTTCCACAATCTGTTATGATCCACACAGTCAGAGGTTTTGGCATAGTATTTCTGGAATTCTCTTCCTTTTTCTATGATCCAACGGATGTTGGCAATTTGATCACTGGTTCCTCTGCCTTTTCTAAATCCAGCTTGAACATCTGGAAGTTCTCGGTCCACATAATGTTGAAGCCTGGCTTGGAGAATTTTGAGCATTACTTGGCTAGCGTGTGAGATGAGTCAATTTATAGTACTTTGAACATTCTTTGGCATTGCTTTTCTTTGGAACTGGAATAAAACCTGACCTTTACCAATGCTGAGTGTGGCCACTGCTGTGTNCCACATAATGTTGAAGCCTGGTTTGGAGAATTTTGAGCATTACTTGGCTAGCGTGTGAGATGAGTCAATTTATAGTACTTTGAACATTCTTTGGCATTGCTTTTCTTTGGAACTGGAATAAAATCTGACCTTTACCAATGCTGAGTGTGGCCACTGCTGTGTTTTCCAAATTTGCTGGCATATTGACTGCAGCACTTTCACAGCATCATCTTTTAGGCTTTGGAATAGCTCAGTTGGAATTCCATTATCTCCACTAGCTTTGTTCGTGGTGATCCTTCCTAAGGCCCACTTGACTTCACGTTCCAGGATGTCTGACTCTAGATGAGTGATCATACCATCAGGCTTATCTGAGTCATTAAGATTTTTTTGTATAGTTATTTTGTGTATTTTTGCCACCTCTTGCTAATATCTTTTGCTTCTGATAGGTCCATAATGTTTCTATCCTTTATTGTGCCCATCTTTGCATAAAATGTAATTGAAATGTAATATAACTGAATAAGAGAACATTCTAAGCCATAATAAAGAACTATGACTGAATTATGTGGTATGTTTTCAAGTAATTTCTGAAGCTTCCATTCCAAATTTGCCAAATCCATTCCTCAGATCTATGAAAAAGAAAGAAAGAGAGGGAGGGAGAGAAAAAGGAAGAAAGGGGAGGAAGAAGAAGAGAAAGAGAAAGCCCAAACTGAAGAATTAAATGGTCACTTTTGCTTATATTACCAACTTTGTTTAGTGAAGGCTGCAGAAGCAGGCAGCACTCCTCCAGTCTCCAAATAGCAAAATTCTCCAACAATTTGCCCCAGCATGGTTTAACACAGCTCCTTTTCTCACATCAAGGCACTTCCCTTAATACCCTCCTTCAAATTAGGAACTTCAAAGGTTATCTCTGATTGGCTGAGCCATTAAAGTATTCAAAAGGTTACTTATTTTCATACTTGAAATTCAGCAAAAGCCTCTTTATTTTCTCTGCTTCTCGGAAGCCTTGTCCACAATGCAAGTATACCACGTCAGTATGAAGTATCTGACCTTAGGAAAAAATAAAAGGAATAAGCCATTTTGTAAGAAATTACAAAACATAAACCACCACTGATTTGATTAAGCAAGTTGAAACTGAAAAGCAAACTGGTTTATGTTTTTTTGAAATGTAGTCTGAATCTATCTTTATATATATATATATTATTTCTTTTTAAAATGTATTTATTTTTAATTGGAAGATACTTGTTTCACAATATTATGCTGGTTTCTGCCATACATTAACTTGAATCCCTATGTCCCTTCCCTCTTGAACCTTCCCTTCACCTCCCACCCAAACCCACCCCTCTAGGTTGTCCCACAGCACCAGTTTGAGCTCCCTGCATCACACAGCAAATTCCCACTGACTATCCGTTTTACATATGGTACATATGATTCCATGCTACTGTCTCAATATTCTTTAATCAGATACCACCATAAGGACTCTGAAATTTTGTTACTTTCAGAGTTACTAGGACTCTATTTTGCTACACAAAATCATTGCTAACTAGATAATGTGTCATAATACCTAAAAAAGAAATTATTTTTAATAACACTTAGTAAAAGCTAACATTTACTGAAAATTTATTATATATCGAAGTGTTATAATACTATTCTATTTCTTCTTTGGGGTTATAGATATGTAAATTTCTTGACCTTGTGTACATTTTTTAGCTACGTACTTGTGAACTGTGACCTTTTCAGCCAGAAATACATTTTAAAATATGAGGGTAACTATAGAAATGATGAGCTAATTGACCAACTTAGGAAGTTAGGAAAAGGACAGTAAAATAATATCAAAGAAAGTATAAGGAAGAAAATGATAAAAGTTAAAAAAGCAGAAATAAATGAAACAGAAAAGAAGAAAACTCATATAACAGAGAAGATCAATGAAGTTTAAAATTAAAAATCACCTGTTAAGAAAAATACATAAATTTAGCAATACCAACCAAGAAAAATAAAGATGATACAAATAAATTGTTTAGAAATGAATTTAGAAGATGCAGAGAGATTACTATAAAAACTTTATGTTAATTTAGATTAGAATAAATTCTGGAGAAGTCTTAAAACAGACTGAAAATATATATGTGTATATGCATGTGTGTATGTGTGCATAATATTTTAAAAAGAACTATCCTATAAACAATACAAACACAGTAAAGGATAAAAGCCATACGAGTGCTCAACAAATGCAGGAAAAAACACTGACAAAATACACTACCCATTTATTAATACTATAAAAATGCATAATATAAAAAAAGAACAACTGGGACAGCAAAATAAAACACCCATGAATATATTTCTAAAAAAATGTATCCCCAAAAAGCCCAAAAGATGAGCAGGTGGGAACAAGGAACCAACAACTACCAAGGCAGATGTGTATCAGCGTTTCTATCAGATGAAGCAGAGGGAAACAATGGAGAATCTCATGGACCTGAGATCAGAAAAAGCCTCAAAATATCAGAAGGTACGTCCCTGGAAATCAAAACTGACATTTGACACCAAGAAGTAAAACTGAAAAAGACTTTTGCATACTCTAATTTATAGGTCAGTATAAACGTTGCATAGTAAGTTCAGAAAGGACTGGAAAACTCTGATCTCTGAACTCTTGAAACTAATCCATTCAAGACAAAACGTCACAGTGAGAAAAAAACTGTTCAGAATCGTATCCACACTGGACTTCCCTAGTGGCTCAGGTAAAGAATCTGCCTGCAATGCAAGAGACCTGGGTTTGACCCCTGGGTTTGGAAGATCCTCTGGAGGAAGGCATAGCAATCCAGTCCAGTATTCTTGCCTGGAGAATCCCCATGGACAAAGGAGCCTGGTGGGCTACAATCCTCGAGGTCACAAAGAGTGGGACATGACTGAGCACACAGCAAGGACAGTATGGGCGAAGGGGGCAAAAAAGTCTAGACAAAAGGGAAGAAAGCAAATTTTAACAAGTATAAGGCTATCTCTCTTCCCAAATAGATATAAAAGTTTTTCTTCTGAATAATTTGGAAAAAGTAGAAATGACAGTTCTAGAGATATGCAGCTACCCTAACCTAGCCTTCCATCCTAAAAGTTGAGGAAAACTCATTTTATGTAAAATTAAGCAACAGAAAAGCATCACAGTCAAATTTCACATAGAATGATTATTTCTCAAATCAGGAAACAAAAGATTAGTAGTATATCCTTACAGAAAGATGTGCCCCCAAACAGAGAAAAACTGTAACCTAATATATAAAGACAAACAAACAAACAAAAAAGATTATAGAAAATGAGGATAAAATAAATCAGAACTAGAAAATGTCAGAAATAAGATGAAAGAATACAGGAATGAATTAAATGTGAAAGAAAAAGTTATTCCAGGAATGGAAAACTTAAACCAAAAGAAACATGAGAAAAATATAAATAATCAAAAACATAAAAGGTGAAGAAGTTCACCATAGAACTATAACCCATTTTTTATGAAGAAGTTCACCACAGAACTATAATCCATTTTTTATAAGTATCAAATGGAAATTCAAAAACTTAAAAACATAGTACCTTAAATAACTAAATGGATGGATTTAATAGAACATTAGACATAGCAGAATAAAGGGTTAATTATAAAGACAGTATCAATGGAAAATAAAAGAATTGAAAATAGAAGAAGAAATTGAATGATCTAAAATACATGTAATTGGAACTCCAGAAAAAAGATTCAAGAAGTTCTACAAACCTCAAGCACAATTCATATTCTCCTCCCCTCAAAACAAACAATACACACACACAAAGAACTAATAAGTATGTAAGAAAACTTTTGAAAACCAGAAAGAAAAAATTTTATCAGTTAGAAGAAAAAATTCTTACCTTCAAAGAAACAATAATAAGATTTTTGGCTGACTTCTAAACAGAAACTATAGTAGTCAGAAAAGAAAAAAGACATCTTTAAATTACTGAAAATAACTGCCAACCTTGAATTCTATACCCAGCAAAATATTTTTCAAATCTGAAGGCAAATCAGAAACTTTCAGTCAAGAAAAAAAAATTGAGACAATTTTTCACGACCTGATCTACATTAAAAAGTAACAGGCTAGGGTTTTGGGAAGAAAGAAAATGATCTCAAATGGAACAAAGAAATGTAGTAAGAAATGAAGATAATAGAAAGGGCAAATAAATGAGTAAACAGGAAAAAAAAAATACTGACTGGACAAAACAATAAAAATGTCTTGTGGTATTTAAAATATATACAGTATTAAAATGCATCATACATAAATGCATCACAACAAAATATTTTTCAAATATTTTGATGGGGGATAAATAAAATTATTAATGTCTGAACCCAGTTAATCCTCAATATCTCCATTGTCACCCAGGGAAGGGCATAAAAGTTGAGTGTTTAGGTCAACAAACAGGACAAATAGGAAGTATGATTCTGATTCCCATATCCCTTTTTGTGAGTAAACCATCTTCTATTCCTTGAAAGTTAAGATTATTTCCACATTCTTGTGAAATTTATGAAGTGAAATTTATGACCAACCAACTTCTATACCAAAAAACCCGAAAGATATGCTTACTAGTTGGAGAAATTACAGCTAATTTGCAACCATGTTTATAACCAGGATCCACTCCCATCAAGGTACGCCCTGGGACAGGGCTTGTTAAAAGGAGCTGACGAAGATTCCGTCCAAACATCATTACTGACTCCTTCTCTGCATCTGATGTTAGTTTGGCTCTTTAGAAACAGAAAAGAAGAAGAAAAAAGATAAAGTATTCAGTTTTTAGTTCATTCAAATTTTCTTCCAGAAAAAGAATACAATTTATTTTGTACAATTATCCCTCACTAGTGCATTTATTATAACAAAGTAACTTGAGAAAAAAAAAAAAAAAAACACATACAAAATTGCACTGAGTCTCTTTTTGCTAATTTCAATAATACATGTACCACAAACAATTCTGTGGCATCAAACCTGCAGAGTTTGTCATACTGCCCTTCTTCTCCATCTGCTCTCCCTTATATAAGTAATCTACATGTACACAGATATTTATCTGTGTATATGATAGAGACAGAGTATATCAAGATTTGGACATTACATAGAATGTCAAATTGAAGTTTATCAGCTGATTGAAAATATAAACATATGATTAGTGAAAAATTATTGAAGCCAAGTATCCTCCTCCATCAATACTTAGTTTTATACCCTTCACCTAAATATCTCTCAATGCCATGGTCTCATTCTATTCCATCCCCTTTGGCATTCTCACAGTGATGTGACATGATCACAGATACTAATATCAGTCCAGAACCATACCTCATATAAATAACTCTCTAATTTTATCCAGAGCAGCTCTTAAAAGTCTAATTTTAAAACTTTTTCTAAGATAAAAACATATATGTCTGTATTGGACTTAAGGGCTTCCTCGGTGGCTCAGCAGTAAAGAATCCACCTGCAACGCAGGAGATCCAGGTTGTATCCCTGGGTAGAGAAGATCCTCTGGAGGAGGGCATGGCAACCCACTCCAGCAGTCTTGCTTGGAGAATCCCATGGACAGAGGAGCCTGGCAGGCTACAGTCAATAGCATTGCAAAGAGTCAGACACAATAAGCTGAAGCGACTGAGTACATTGGACTTAAGAGGTGTTTGGAAACCAAGTTTTACATCATTCATCTACTTAACAAAAGTTCTTAATGTATTATCTACTGAAATTCAAAAAGAATCTATAAAATAAAGTATCTCTTCTCTATTAGACAAGGTTCAAAAAAAAAGTGCATGCCAATGGCCACAAAAACAAAAGCAATTCAGAGCACAGGTCAGTGCTGAGATAGAAATATCTACATATCTAAAGGCATACATAGCTAACTAAAGCTAACAAATATTTGTTTTGAGGACTTAATTCAGTTTCTTAAGGGTTTTCCCTCATTTTGTCTAATATTCAACATCATTCTCCCTGTTTTCAGCCAAGCAACATGCAAATATCATTATAAGTATTTCTAAATCTTCACTGTTTATTTATTGAGTGAGCATCTGTATTCAGTCTTACATAAGGTACTGTGATCAGTGTGAGAGATACAAAATTAAAAAAAAAAAACAAAACAAAAAAACTCTGTCCTGGAGATCACTGTCGGGAGAAAGAAACAGAAAAATTAAACAGATGAGTACAATATACATGACAGGGATGGCTAAATTAGGAGAACTTCCTGAAAGAAATGTCTTCTCAGGTGAATCAAGAAGGATAAGTAATAGTTAAGCAAACAAAGGTAGGAAGAGTGGCTGAAGAGCACAGGAGAAAATATTACAGGCAATAGAAGCAGCATATATAAAAGTTCATGGCTCATTTATAGAAAAAGCAAATAATATCACACAAAAAAGTAAGAAGAAATATCAAGAAAAAGGGCTACGGAGGAAAGGTTTTTCTAAAGAGCTTGGATTTCATTCTGGAGACAAAGACAATCCACTGAAGGATTTTAAGTTAGAAGAGTGTGAATTAATCAGATGGGAATTTTAGGACAGCAATGTAGAATATGTATTCGGAAATTCAAGACAGAGATCATCTATGGCCCTAGTACAGTTATTCGGGTAAGAAACAATGATATCCTAAACTAACCATGGATATATTTTCTCCTAATGAAGATGGAGATAAAGAGGAGCCAAACTCAAGATACAATAAAAGACAGTATAGAAGACAACATTTGATAATACTGATATGTAGTCTTGATGAAAGAGCTATGTGTAAAAAAAGGAAACATGGATAACTGATCATGAAGTCAGGGAAACAAAAATGTAGAAGCAGACTATGAAGCTGCAAAATAATACAGTCTATATGATCTCTTTTAATATGCACACATGAATGGAGAAAAAGTCTGGCAAACTAAGTAGTGGAACTACATGCTTTTTTTTTTCCTTTGTGTTTTACTGATTCTTTCGTTTTTCTACATTTGGACAAATTTCTTTTTAATTNTCTTAGTCAGCTGAGTAAAGTAGCTGCAAAATAATACAGTCTATATGATCTCTTTTAATATGCACACATGAATGGAGAAAAAGTCTAGCAAACTAAGTAGTGGAACTACATGCTTTTTTTTTTCCTTTGTGTTTTACTGATTCTTTCGTTTTTCTACATTTGGACAAATTTCTTTTTAATTAGAGAATTAAAGTAATTTTCTTTAAGAAACAAATCTTAAGGGGTTTTCCCTCTCAACTGCTGTTAAGGTAATTACAAGTGTTTCTACCAAGTGACCCATCTGTAGACAATGTCTGCAAACCAACTTATGGACTGGAATTAAGATATATTTTTTTAACTACAGGCATTTTAGAAAAAGAGCAGGGAAGTGCTCTTGCTTGCCACTGCTAATGAAAGTCAGAGAAGAATTATACATTAAATATCCCACATCAAACTAAATATATTAAATCTCAATGAGATTATTCCACAGGCAATAAAAATACTCACATCAAATATATACAAAAATGTCAAAAGCACCACTGGATGTTATATGCAAATAAGAAAATGATAAATATATAGCAAAAATGGAATTAATTTTAGTAAGATAATTTTCTTTTCTTTTTCTTCATTAAGAACAAAAGCCTTTTTATAAACATTATATCCCAGCACTCAAAAGCAAGTTATGTTACTTCACAGACTTGAAATGAGATAGGGTTCCAAAAGAAACAATATTTTTAAGGGATGTCTGGGCTAAAAAGGATGAATTAAGAGAATGAACAACCTTGATAAAAAGAAGTTGGACAGAAAGAAGCTATATGTCCTTTTTAAAAGTATCTGCTCACTCCCTACTCTAATGCCTCCAAAGTCAACGGTCAAGTCCAGGAAAGGAAAAAGAGACAAACACAAAGGCTGCTATAAATTCTAGTGAGGCTGAAGAGATGGCTACAATTTCTAGTTTCTGGTGACTCTTGCTAAAACCTTTAAATAAGTCAGAATAAAGAAAATCTACAGCACAAAGGAAAGGATATATGAAGGCATGACTGGTGTCTAAAGGCTAACTACCAAGATAAAGGTTAGAGAGAGGCAGAAGAGAGGGTTTTTACCTCCCAACATTTCTGTCCATCTCCTCCCCTACAAATAATTCAGTACCTCACCTCTTTTGCAGTTCTTTGTAAACCTTAGTTCTTCTGCTAGTCCATTTAGATGGCCACTTTAACAGTCTCGTAGTATTTGCTCATCACTGCTGATAATTATTCCTTCGAACAACTCCCATTTGGAGTTTAAAATATATACATTAGCTTTCTCTCATAGTAACATATTCATCACACACTCTACTGATTTCCTTATGCCTTTTTTGGCTCTCTTACCTCTGAAACTGCTGCCAACTAACTTCTCTATTAACTGCTTAGTTTGTTTCTCCCAAGCCAAATCTCTCATCAATAAAACCATTTGTTTGGCTTGGTTGTCAAACTGAAAGACTGGTATTGCAGAACTGGAAGGGGTATACATTAACTGGTCAAGATTTGAAAAGTATACTGTAATTAAAAGCTATGTTTTATGATCTATGCATGTGAATGCCTCTACAGATTGAAATCTAGGCTTAAATTTAAGACTGTGATTCTGACTCAGTTCTCTGGTTTGGTTAATGGATTGACAAATATTTACTGCACGCTTTAATGGGCCTATTACCATACATAAAAGTAAACAGTACACAAAGTTAAATAACACAAGATGCATACCTGAACTCTCTACAAAGGAGAGGATAAATAAGGCGTTTAAAGGAATCATCCAGTGAGTTGTATAAGATTTTCATTAACTCTGGCCTTGCAAAGCCACGTGGTCTCCACCTGCAAAAAAGAAAAGCCTATACTAACACTGATGTAACAAGAAAAAGACCATAAAAGGGCTCCTGGAAGAGAAGAGGGGAAGTGGAAAAGCAAAGGGGGGGAAGAAACTTTACTGAAGCCAAAGTAACATAATCTGTGAGGAGAGGCTGTGATGTCTGAAAATTATTACTATAACATCTGGAATTCTTATTTTTAAAAACCTGGTAACCATGGTCACACATAAAACTTAAGGAAGGAAAAACCTATTCTGGGAAGAGTCCCCAAGGCATTATTAATAATGGCCAAAATTGTTAAGCTATAAGAAAGTCGCAAAAATTACTGAAGCACTGCTACAGACTGAATTATGTCCCTAAAATTAGTATGTTGAAGCCCTAACCGCTAAGTTGGATGGAGATGGGGCTGTTGAGAGATAATTAGGTTTAGATGAGGTCATGAAGGCAGGGTCTCCATGATGGGATTAGTGCCCACATAAGAAGAAACATCAGATACCCGCCTCTCCACAATGCCAGGTGAAGATATAATGAAAAGGCAACTGCCTGCAAGCCAAAAACAGGGTTCCCTTCAAAATCCAAGTCAGCCTGACCTTGATCTTCGACTTCCAGGTTCCAGAACTGGGAGAAAATTTCTGTTGTGTAAGCCACCCAGTCTATGGTATTTTGTTATGGCAGCTGAAGCTAAGACAAGCACTGTATCCTTCTTTTACTCTTT
The DNA here is from genome assembly GCA_006410615.1 of Neotragus moschatus. Classification (NCBI taxonomy): domain Eukaryota; kingdom Metazoa; phylum Chordata; class Mammalia; order Artiodactyla; family Bovidae; genus Neotragus; species Neotragus moschatus. The sequence goes on from SJYA01001606.1 coordinate 1,627,096, forward strand.
CTTAATCTCTTCCTGAGAGTTAAAATAGACTGAGTAAAGGAGAAACTCTGTTTTATTCATTGCCTCTTGTCATTCTTGAGTAAAACTCACTCTGTTCCTGAGGTTGTACTGCTCTATTAGGCAGTACATCTGCATACATACTGATAAATATAAATATCAGAGAACCCATCATTAGTAGAAATTTAAGGAAGAATAGTAAGATAAAAAAACAAGCTGAAAAGGACAAACAAATTCAGCCCCACCCCTTCTGTGTACTCTACAACTACAGCATTTCTGCCTGCATCTTTCTGTGGCTCTTGAATAGAAACATACTAATATTTTATCAATCGTTCTTAATAAACCATTAATATACTTTAGGGACACTGTCATCTCCCTTATTTATCTCAGCTAGGAAATTAACTAAATTTCAGTGAACAAATATTTAAGCATTTATAATATGATACAAGAGCTTCCCTTGTGGCTCTGCGATAAAGAATCCACCTGCAATGCAGGAGACCTGAGTTTGGTCCCTGGGCTGGGAAGATCCCTTAGAGAAAGGAATGGCTACCCACACCAGTATTCTTGCCTGGAAAATTTCAGAGACAGAGGAGCCTGGCAGGCTATCCCCAGTCCATGGGGTCACAAACAGACACAACTGAGCGTGCATGCAGACACACACACACACACACACACACACACACAAGGCTACATAACAACTAACTGAATCCTTTCCATAGAAGGTTATTACTTGAGTAGAATACAGTTTTGCTTTTTAATTTGAATGAATGCAATTTTACGTAGAACATATATCCTTCCTTCCATCCAAACCCTGTTTCTCCCTACTATCACCTATTCCTGATGTCATAAGAGGTAGAGAGAACTAAGATGTGAATTAAGACACAGTTATTTTTATATTCCGTTGCTGTTATAGGCATACCTCAGAGACACTGTCTGTTAGGTAGGTTCCAGACCACCACAACAAAGTATCACAATTAAGTGAGTCACATGACATTTTTGGTTTCCTAGAGCATATATAAGACTAATGTCTATACTATACTGTAGTCTTTTAAGTGTGTAATACTGTTATTATTGATGATGATGATGATTATTGATGATTCTTCCTCTAATTCAACAGTTAAACATCTCTGAATAAATACTAAGAAGGGCAGCACTTTAATTAAAATCCCACTGTACAAAAGACATAGTATATAAGATGTGTACAATGAAGCACACAGATTAAGACAGAGGTCACAAACCTCAAATTCCTACATGGGTCAAGAAAGTACTGTAAAATTGGGGCTCTGTAACAACCTAGAGAGGTAGGCAAGGGTGGGAGGTGGGAGGGAGGTTCAAGAGAGAAGGGACATAAGTACACCTATAGTTAATTCATGCTGCTGTATGGCAGAAATCAAACCAATATTGTAAAGCAGTCATCCTTCAATTAAAAATAAATTAAAATTAAAAAAAAATTTTTTAAGTACTATAAACAAATGAAAAAGACCCAGGGCTTACATGTGTGTTTTTGACAGAGACAAGTTTTACCAACCCCTTTAGACAAAGAAATATACTCCACTTTGGCAAAGAAATACACTCCCCCCGATTTTGTATCTATAGATAAAGGTAGGCTCTCTCCATCTAGCTTTCATTTTCTCATATTTAAAACAGAAATGGAAATCCCTATATAGTTCCCTTTAAATCTACTACAGGACAATCTGCTATAGAACCACTTTAGTGTAGCATTTTCTCAAAGTGATATGACAAACATTTGGGGACAGAATGATTTGCTATAAGACTATCCCATGCACTGACACTAAAAGCTAATTTTAAAAAATAAAAAAGGCTAGTGGCCAGTCATTCATTCATTATCCATATGATATCTGATAAAATTTTGTCTCAATTATACATAATGAAAAAAAGACTTCAGATATACTATACACAGTATGTTTCTGTTAATTCATCTTTTTCAAAAAAGAAAAAACGCTCTTTATAAAAGATTTGGAGAAGGCAATGGCAACCTATTCCAGTACTCTTGCCTACAAAATCCCATGGGTGGAAGAGCCTGGTAGGCTGCAGTCCATGGGTCACGAAGAGTCGGACACAACTGGGTGACTTCACTTTCACTTTTCACTTTCCTGCATTGGAGAAAGAAATGGCAACCCATTCCACTGTTCTTGCCTGGAGAATCCCAGGGACGGGGGAGCCTGGTGGGCTGCCATGTATGGGGTCACAGTGTTGGACACGACTGGAGTGATTTAGCAACAGTAGCAGCAGCATAAAAGATTTATATGATACAGATTAAACTGAAAGTCCTTCTTCCCAGAAATAGCCATTATTAATAACTCTTACAAACCTCCCAGATAGTTCCTGTTTCAACACACACGTTTTATAAAAATGTAAAAATTGTATCTCCAAGATAGTTCCTATTTCAACACACACACGTTTTATAAAAATGTAAAAAAGATATATATCTACCCATTTATTTTTTAACACAATGGACATCTTTCCATATAGATCTCAATAAAGCATTTTAAAAATGAAAGAAAATTCTGTAAAAACCGATAAACAGACCTATTTTGTATGCACCACTTGCAGAATTCTTTCTTTACTCCATCAGGAATGTTAACCTTGACAGTCAGTATCTTCAAATTTTCTCCACGGTTAATTGCCAGAATCTGAGTGCAAACATACAGAGCAAAGAATGGTGATCCACAAAATATATAAATGATCAATTTAATCAGTCAACACTTGTGAAACAAATTGAGTGGTTACCCAGGTTAGAGTTCTATCAGCTGTGCATTCATTTTACCAAGAATATATTCAAAAATACTCATTTTTAAATACTTTTTACCAAAATAAAATAGACCTACAAAGCCTATGACAGTCACAGGAAGAGACTTCAGTGATCTAAAATCTCATTTCAGATTCTACTAACTGAAAGCTTTTGATCACCTAGAGCTCCAAAATTACTGTAGATGGTGACTGCTGCCATGAAAATTAAAAAGACACTTGCTCCTTGGAAGAAAAGCTATGACCAACCTAGATAGCATATTAAAAAGCAGAGACATTACTTTGCCAACAAAGGTCTGTCTAGTCAAAGTTATGATTTTTTAAGTAGTCATGGATGGATGTGAGAGTTGGACTATAAACAAAGCTGAGTGCCAAAGAATTGATGCTTTCAAACTGTGGTGTTGGAGAAGACTCTTGAGAGTCCTTTGGACTCCTTCCCTTCATTGGAAGGACTGATGCTCAAGTTGAAACTCCAATACTTTGGCCACCTAGTGCCAAGAACTGACTTACTGGAAGAGACCCTGATGCTGGGAAAGACTGAAAGTAGGAGGAGAAGGGGATGACAAAGGATGAAATAGTTGGATGGCATCACAGACTCAATGGACATGAGTTTGAGTAAGCTCCAGAAGTTGGTGATGGACAGGGAAACTTGGCATGCTGCAGTCCGTGGGGTCACAAAGAGTTGGACATGACTGAGCGACGGAACTGAACTGAGAGCAGAGGTTCCCAACCTTTTGGATGATCTGCGGTAGAGCTACTATAATAATAATAGAAATATAGTATACAATAAATAGAAATAATAGAAACAAAGCACACTATGAATGTAAAGGGCTTAAATCACCCTGAAACCATCCACTCCACATCCTACCCCATCCCCACACCCAGGCCTGTGGAAAAATTATCTTCCACAAAACTGGCCCCTGGTGCCAAAAAGTCTGGAGACTGTTCACTAGGCTTAGAAGGATATATTTCCTTTATTTGTTCAAAGACATCACTAAGATAAATACAAATATGCAAAACTCTAAGTGGAATATTTAACAACTACTAATCATTACCATTTATTGAGCACTTACTAATTGTCAGGTTCATCTAAGCACTAAATATGTTACCTCATTTATCTTCAAAGCCACCAGTAATGCATGTGCTATCATCTTACTTTTATATGATAATTCTTCTAAAACTAACTTGTCCCAAATCAAAAGGCTAGCAAGTAGCAAAGGAGGAATTTAAATTCACATCAAGCTGTGTCTGCTCTTAATTAGTATATTAAAAGAATAATTATTTTAAAACACATTAAAAACACTCCTCAAAAAAAAGCAAACAAAGAAAACCTAAAGCAAGCAGAAGGAAGAAAATAATAAACAATGGAAGGGAACTAAATCAAATAGAGAATAGAAAACAACAGAAAATATCAACAAAACCAGAAGCTAGGTCTTGGAAAATATCAGCAAAAGCAACAAGCCTTTCACTAGATGACCAAGGCAAAGAAGGAGACATTCCAGTTATCAAGATCAGGAATGAAAGGAGCCATTAATCTGAATATTATAGAAATCAAAATAAAAGGGATCATAAGAGAATACTATGAATCACTATATACCAAATTAGGTTAATCAAATGAACAAATTCTTAAAAACACACCAACTTCCAAAATAGAACAAAAAAGAAACAGAAAACCCAAAATGATCCCTAACAAGTAAAAAGATAGAATAATTTTAAATTTCCCACAAGGAAAAACCCAGGCTCCTATGGCTACACTGCTGAATTCCACTAAATATTTATAGAAGAATCGATACCAACTCATCACAAACTCCTCAAAAAATACAATAGGAACAAAAAAAGCTTCCTGATTCTGTTTATCCTAATACCAAAACCAGACAAGAACACTGTAAGAAAAATGTAAAGACTGTTACTTCTTATGAATATAGATGCAAACATTCTCAATAAAATACTAGTAAACCAAGCTCATAAACATATTTTAAAAAATTATACATGAGGCTCAAAAGGGATTAATTCCAGGAATGCAAGGTTGATTTAACATCCAAAAAGCAGCTAACATAATACATCATTAAGAATAGAATAAAAAACAAAAATTACATGATCATGTCAATAAATGCAGAAATAATATTTGAAAAAATTCCAGCAGTTGTTCATGATAAAAAATACAGAGTAAACTAGGAACAGAAAGCAAACTCTTCAACATGATAAAAGGTACATACGAAAACTCCACAGAAAACATAATATTTAACAGTGAAAGACTGTTTTCTCTCACGATTACAAGGGTGTCTCCTCTTGCACTTCTAGTCAACACTGTATTAAAGGTTCTATCCTGGAAAATTATGCAAGAAATAAAAGGCCTCTAGACTGAAAAGAAAGAAGCAAAACTATCTCTATTTGCAGATAATATACTCTTGCTTACACTAAATCTTAAGAAATTCACTATAAAACTACCTGAACTAATACAGTTCAGCGGGGTTGCAGGATAATAAATTTCTACACACTAGCAATAAACATTATGAAAATAACTTTTAAAAATTCTATTTACCATACCACCAGAAAGAATAAAATACTTAGGAATAAACCTAACAAAATAAGTTCNTACTCTTGCTTACACTAAATCTTAAGAAATTCACTATAAAACTACCTGAACTAATACAGTTCAGCGGGGTTGCAGGATAATAAATTTCTACACACTAGCAATAAACATTATGAAAATAACTTTTAAAAATTCTATTTACCATACCACCAGAAAGAATAAAATACTTAGGAATAAACCTAACAAAATAAGTTCGAAACTTATACTCTTGAAAACTATAAACACTATTTTTTTTTTAACTGAACCCAAATAAATGGAAAGACATCCCAGGTCCACGGACTGAAAGGTTTAATATTGCTAGATGGCAATAATCCCAAAATTAATTGACAAATTCAATATAAGCCCTATCAAATCCCAGTCGGTTTTGTTGCAGAAACTGAACAACTAACTCCAAGATTCAAATAGAAATTGAAGGAACCCAGCACAAACAAGTCAGTCTTGTTTAAAAAAAAGAACAAACCTGGAGGATGGCACTTCTCAATTAGAAACTACAGTAAACAACACTGTGGCATTAAAGATAAACATATAGATCAACAGAATAGAACTGACAGTTCAGAAATAAGTCTATACGTCTACCATCAAGTGAATTTCACAAGGAAGCTAAGACAGTTTGATGGGGAAAATAGCCTTTTCAATAAGTGACTCCGGGACAATGGATGGTCATATGCATGAGTATGAAGTTGGAGTGTTTCCGTACAACATATACAAAAATTAGCTCAAAATTGATCACACCTGTTGATATAAGACACTTTAGAAGAAAATACACGGGAAAATACATAGTCTTAAGTTACATAAAGCCTTAGGTAAAACACCACAAGCATAATCAACACAAGAAAAAAACTACACAGATTACTTCAACAAGATTATACTCTTTATACCTCAAAGAATACTGTCAAGAAAGTGAAAAGAAAGCCCTTAGCAAAAAAAATTTTTTAAGTTTTGCAAACCATACATCATACAAAGGACTTATATCTGAACATACAACTCATAACTCAACAGTAAAAAGATACAACTTAACTAAAAATATTCAAAAGGGCCACAGACATATTTTTTCAAAGAAAACATAGAAATGTTCAATGAGTACAAAAGAAGATGCTCAACATCAGTTTTTACTAGAGCAATGCAAATCAAAACCATAATGAGATGTGACTTGGTAATAAAATGGCCACAATAAAAAAGACAGAGAATAAGTATGGATTAGGACATAAAGAAACAGAATCCTCATAAACTGTTGGTGGAAAGGTAAAAAAGTTTAGCCACTTTGGACAACAGTATGGCAGTTCTTCAAAAGGTTAAAGAGAGATACTATATAATTCAGCAATTTCACTGCTACATAAAAGAGGAAAAGTATATATCTTTTTGAAACTTTATATAAGTTTTAAAAGCATTTTCAAGTAAAATGTTAAATACAGAACAAATTGTCAAAGTTTAAAAAACTATACATACTTTAAAAACACTTTAAATATATTTGAGACATTTCTAAGGTAAACACTGGCAGAAATAATCACTTAAAAATAAATTTTTAATACAAAATAAACTTTATTTGGGGCTGGACAAAACCTTCAATGTCTGCCAGCTCTCTAAAATAGTGAAAGGAACACTCAACAGTAAATAAAAGTTCTTCATCCAAAGATTTATAAATAATAAATTCATTCATGCAGAATATAACAATAGAGTAGAAGAAGTTATTTAATCTTTATTTATAAAAATATACTACAAGGCCATTCTCACCTTTGCTCCAGAAAAACATCTAATTCTGCTTTATTGACTATGCCAAAGCATTTAACTGTGTGGATCACAACAAACTGTGGAAAATTCTGAAAGAGATGGGAATACCAGACCACCTGACCTGCCTCTTGAGAAATCTGTATGTAGGTCAAAAAGCAACAGTTAGAACAGGACATGAACAGACTGGTTCCAAATCGGGAAAGGAGTACATCAAGGCTGTATATTGTCACCCTGCTTATTTAACTTATATGCAGAGTACATCATGAGAAATGCTGGGCTAGAGGAAGCACAAGTTGGAATCAAGACTCCTGGGAGACATATCAATAACCTCAGATAAGCATATGACACTACCGTTATGACAGAAGGTGAAGAAGAACTAAAGTGCCTCTTGATGAAAGTAAAAGCGGAGACTGAAAAAGCTGGCTTAAAACTCAACATTTGGAAAACTAAGATCATGGCACCCAGTCCCATCACTTCATGGCAAATAGATAGAGAAACAATGGAAACAGTGAGAGACTTTATTTTGGGGGCTCCAAAATCACTGCAGATGGTGACTGCAGCAATGAAATTAAAAGACACTTGCTCCTTGGAAGAAAAGCTATGACCATCCTAGACAGCATATTAAAAAGCAGAACTCAAAATGGATTAAAGACATAAATGTAACACCAGAAACTATTAAACTCTTAGAAGAGAACATAGGCAGAACACTCAATGACATGAATCAAAGCAAGATCTTCTATGACTCACCTCCTAGAGTAATGGAAATAAAAACAAAAATAAACAAGTGAGACCTAATTAAACTTGAAAGCTTTAAAAGGTGAAGAGAGCCCTCAGAATGGAGAAAATAATGCCAAGGGAAACAACTGATAAAGAATTAATTTCCAAAACATACAATACCAAAATAACAAACAACCCAATCAAAAAGTAGGAAAGGGACCTGAAGAGACATTCCTCCAAAGAAGACCTACAGATGGCAAGTACATGAAAAGAGTCTCAACATCACTCACTATCAGATAAATGCAAATCAATGAAACCACCACATAATCCAGCAATCCCACTTCTAGGCATATACCCTGAGGAAATCAAAACTGAAAAAGATACACATACCCCAATGTTCACTGCAGCTCTATTTACAATAGCTAGAACACGGAAGCAACCTAGATGTCCACTGTCAGAAAATGGATAACGAAGCTGTGGTACATATACACAATGGAATACTACTCAGCCATAAAAAGGAACACATTTGAATCTGTTCTAATGAGGTGGACGAAACTGGAGCCATTATACTTAGTGAAATAAGTCAGAAAGAGAAATATAAATATTGTATACTGACACATATATATGGAATCTAAAGAGATGGCACTGATGAATATATTTTCAGGGTGGCAATGGAGAAATGGACACAGAGAACAGACCTATGGACAAGGTGGGAGGAGAGGAGGGAGAAGGGGAGATGTGTGGAGAGAGTAACAGAAATTTACAATACCATGTGTAAAACAGATAGCCAATGGGATTTTTCTGTAAGACTCAGGGAACTCAAACAGGGGCTCTGTGACAGGCTGAAGGTGGGGTGGGAAGGGAAATGGAAGGGAGGTCTGGGAGAGAGGGGAAATGGGTATACCTATGGCAGATTCTTGTTGATGTATGACAGAAAACCACAAAATTCTGTAAAGCAATTATCCTTCGATTAACAAAATTTTTTTTAAAAAGCAGAANGGCTCTGTGACAGGCTGAAGGTGGGGTGGGAAGGGAAATGGAAGGGAGGTCTGGGAGAGAGGGGAAATGGGTATACCTATGGCAGATTCTTGTTGATGTATGACAGAAAACCACAAAATTCTGTAAAGCAATTATCCTTCGATTAACAAAATTTTTTTTAAAAAGCAGAAATATTACTTTGCCAACAAAGGTCCATACAGTCAAAGCTATGGCTTCTTCAGTAGCCATGTACTGATGTGAGAGTTGGACTATAAAAAAAGCTGAGCACCAAAGAATTGATGTTTTTGAACTGCGGTGTTGGAGAAGACTCTTGAGAGTCCCTTGGACTGCAAGGAGATCCAACCAGTCCCTCCTAAAGGAAATCAGTTCTGAATATTCACTGAAAGGACTGATGCTGAAGCTGAAACTCCAATACTTTGGAAACCTGATGCGAATAACTGACTCATTTGAAAAGACCCCGATGCCAGGAAAGATTGAAGGCAGGAGTAGAAGGGGAGGACGGAGGATGAGATGGTTGGATGGCATCACCAACTCAATGGACATGAGTTTGAGCAAGCTCCAGGAGTTATGATGGACAGGGAAGCCTGGCGTGCTGCAGTCCATGGGGTCACAGAGTCGGACACAACTGAGTGGCTGAACAGAACTGAAAGACATACCAGAATTACTGTAGATGACAGCAGCACTGAATGTAAAAGAGGTACTGTTAAAAGACACAGAAAGCGAGACATCAGTGAAAGAAGCTGCTATTATACAAGAATGGGAAGGCTGAGTTACAAATCCATGTTGTGGAAAGGAGCACACTAAGGACCAATATACAAAAAGAAAGAAAACAAGATGCAGCAAGAATTCATGTAAATTTAGTAGACAGCTACAACAGCTCTTCCCACAGTATTTGGAGAAGGAGTTCCAGCCACTGTTGTTCCTTTATCACGGTCTGTCATCACTCTCCCTTGCTGCTGTATTCTGGGATGCTATATGCTTGGCTATTTAAGTGGAAGCTGAAAAGCAGAGTTTAGAGTTGGGGACATGAGGCCTTAGCATCATAGGGACTGAAAAATCATCTTTCTGAGCTGGCATATCATCACTCTAGCCTCCAAGATAACTGAAGAGCTCTCAAAACACAGGGCTATTTTTCAAAACTGACATTCCCCAAACGCTCTACTTTCTCAGGTCTTAGTATTGTCACTTAGAAACATCTGTCAATCACAAATTTAAATGCAACAACAACTAACTCAGAATGTCATATGTGCTACGCATACTAGTTAAAATGCAGAAACCAAAATGTTTTTAAGCATTGAAAACAAAGTATTATTTATATTTATTAACAGAATAAAACTATTTTTTCCAAAGCTGCAATAAAATTAAATCAAATAAAAGGAGACAATATCTAACAGCACAATCATTCTGCAAAAGGAATTTTAGTAGTTTAGTAACTGGTTTTGCTAACAATTATTTTTCATTAGGCTCTATCAGTAGACAATAAGTAGGTAAGTAAAATTTCACTCTAACAATTTTTCCAATTATCAGAAGTATGCACTTTACCCCATGTGATACAGTGTACACAAAAGTAAAACAGACAACTTAGATATAACAGTGAAACACTTCAAAAGCTCAAGAGCAGGGACCATGTCACCTATATACCCTAAGAAGGAACCAATGCACAGTTAGTGTTCAAGAATATTTGTAGCATAACTGAAGATTCTTTGTTGTTACACACACACACAATAAAAACAAACATTTTCACATGTATACCACCGAAGTTTTCAAAAATTTTAGTGATGATAATTAAACATCATTATAAAAAGTAACACATTCTAGTCTTTTTCATTGAGCTCAGTTCAGTTGCTCAGTCCTGTCCGACTCTTTGTGACCCCATGAACCGCTGCATGCCAGGCCTCCCTGTCCATCACCAACTCCCGGAGTTCACCCAAACCCTCACTGTGTCAGTGATGCCATCCAACCATCTTATCCTCTATCGTCCCCTTCTCTTCCTGCCCTCAATCTTTTCCAGCATCAGGGTCTTTTCAAATGAGTCAGTGCTTTGCATCAGGTAGCCAAAGTATTGGGAGTTTCAGCTTCAACATCAGTCCCTCCAACGAACACCCAGGACTGATCTCCTTTAGGAGGGACTGGCTGGATCTCCTTGCTATCCGAGGGACTCTCAAAGAGTCTTCTCCAACACCACAGTTCAAAAGCATCAATTCATCTGTGCTCAGCTTTCTTTACAGTCCAACTCTCACATCCATACATGACTACTGGAAAAACCATAGCCTTGACTAGATGGATCTTTGTGAACAAAGTAATGTCTCTGTTTTTTAATATGCTGTCTAGGTTGGTCAGAACTTTCCTTCCAAGGAGTAAGAGTCTTTTAATTTCATGGCTGCAACCACCATCAGCAGTGATGTTAGAGTCCAGAAAAATAAAGTCAGCCACTGTTTCCCCATCTATTTTCTATGAAGTGATGGGACCAGATGCTATGATTTCAGTTTTTTGAATGTTGAATTTTAAGCCAGCTTTTTGACTCTCCTCTTCGACTTTCATCTAGAGGCTCTTTAGTTCTTCTTCACTTTCTGCCATAAGGGTGGTGTCATCTGCATATCTGAGGTTATTGATATTTCTCTCAGCAATCTTGATTCCAGCTTGTGCTTCCTCCAGCCCAGCGTTTCTCATGATGTACTCTGCATATAAGTTAAATAAGCAGGGTAACAATATACAGCCTTGATGTACTCCTTTTCCTATTTGGAACCAGTCTGTTGTTCCATGTCCAGTTCTAACTGTTGCTTCCTGACCTGCATACAGGTTTCTCAAGAGGCAGGTCAGGTGGTCTGGTATTCCCATCTCTCTCAGAATTTTCCACAGTTTGTTGTGATCCACACAGTCAAAGGCTTTGGCATAGTCAATAAAGCAGATGTTTTTCTGGAATTCTCTTGCTTTTTCAATGATCCAGTGGATGTTGGCGATTTGATCTCTGGTTTCTCTGCCTTTTCTAAAACCAGCTTGAACATCTGGAAGTTTATGGTTCACATACTGCTGAAGCCTGGCTTGGAGAATTTTGAGCATTACTTTACTAACATGTGAAATGAGTGCAATTGTGCAATAGTCTGAGCATTCTTTGGCATTGCCTTTCTTTGGGATTGAAATGAAAACTGACCTTTTTCAGTCCTATGGCAACTGATGAGTTTTCCAAATTTGCTGGCATATTGAGTGCAGCACTTTCAGGGCATCATCTTTCAGGATTTGAAATAGTTCAACCAGAATTCCATCACCTCCACTAGCTTTGTTCATAGTGATGCTTCCTAAGGCCTACCTGACTTCACATTCCAGGATGTCCGGCTCTATGTGAGTGTGAGTGATCACACCTTCATGATTATCCAGGTTGTGAAGATCTTTTTCGTATAGTTCTTCTGTGTATTCTTGCCATCTCTTCCTAATATCTTCTGCTTCTGTTAGGTCCATACTATTTCTGTCCTTTATTGAGCCCATCTTTGCATGAAATGTTCCCTTGGTATCTCTAATTTTCTTGAAGAGATCTCTAGACTTTCCCATTCTATCGTTTTCCTCTATTTCTTTGCATTGATCCCTGAGAAAGGCTTTCTTTTCTCTCCTTGCTATTCTTTGGAACTCTGCACTCAACTAGGTATATCTTTCCTTTTCTCCTTTGCTTTTTGCTTCCCTTCTTTTCAGAGCTATTTGTAAGGCCTCCTCAGACTGCCATTTTGCTTTTTTGCATTTCTTTTTCTTGGGGATGGTCTTACTCTCTGTTTCCTGTACAATGTCTTTTTCACTATCTTCTCCTTATTATAGTAAAATTCAGAAAGGAGGACAAAATAAAAATTTTAAGTGATTTCTTGAGGAATTCCAGGTTTAAAGAACATTGGCAGTGTCTTGATTCCAAATCTCCCTCATCCTTCTATAAACCAATAAAGTAAAGGAATAAACAACACAGGACCCACATCTTCAGCACTTCTAGAAAACAGAAAATGAGACTGACATCTGATTTCCAAAAACAAGCAAGCAAATAAAAACATGCAAAGCAAAACAACACAAAAACAGATTTGATAAACATAAGGAAAGGAAATACAAGCAAAAAATATTATACTGAGCCAAGCTGTCCTTCAAGTATCAAGGGCAAAGGAAACAATTATGACTGTGTCATAAAGTCAGAGAATACAGGTGAATCTCAGAGATACTGCAGATTCAGCTTCAGACTACTACAATAAAGCAACTATCACAATCAAGCAAGTCATATTTTTTGGCTAGCCAGTGCATATAAAAGTTGTATTATACTGTAGTCTAGGTAAACAATACAATGTCTAAAAAAAAAAAAATGTACATACCTGAATTTAAAAGCAGCTATCATCAAAAAGAACACAAATAACAAATGTTGGCGAGGATATGGAAAAAGGAACCCTGTACACAGCTGCTGGAAATGTAATTGGTGCAGTCACTGGGGAAAACAGTATGGAAGTTTCTCAAAAAACTAAAAGTAGAACTGTCACGCTGCTGCTAAGTCCTTTCAGTCGTGTCCGACTCTGTGCGATCCCATAGACGGCAGCCCACCAGGCTCCCCCATCCCTGGGATTCTCCAGGCAAGAACACTGGAGTGGGTTGCCATTTCCTTCTCCAATGCATGAAAGTGAAAAGCGAAAGTGCAGTTGCTCAGTCGTGTCCGACTCTTAGCGACCCCGCAGACTGCAGCCTACCAGGCTCCTCCGTCCATGGGATTTTCCAGGCATATGACCCCACAATTCCACTCCTGAGTATATATCCAAACCAAAAACACTAACTCAGAAAGATACATGCACTGCAATGTTCAAAGCTGAATTATTTACAATTGCCAGGACATGGAAGCAATTTAAGTGTCCTTCAGCAGAAGAATGGATAAAGAAGATGTGGTATATATCAACACACACACACGGCCATAAAAAAGAACAAAATTTTTGTCATAAACAACAACATTGATGAACAGGGAGGGTATTATGCTAAGTGAAATAAGCCAGATAGAGAAGAAAAATATTATATATCACTTATATGTGGAATATAAAAATACAACAAATTACAGAATACAGCAAAAAAAAAGATTTGCAGATATAGGGGACAAACTAGTGTACCAGTGGGGTGGTGAGGGAATGGAGGAGAGGAAAAGATAGGGGAAGGGAATTAAGAGGTACAAACTAGGGACTTCCCTGGTGGTCTAGTAGTTAAGAATTTACCTGCCAAAGCAGGGGACGTGGGTTCAATTCCTGGTCCAGGAAGATCCCACGTGCCACGGAGCAACTAAGCCTGTGTGCACAGCTACTGAGAGCCAGGGCTCTAGAGCCCATCCTCCACAAGAGAAGTCACCACAGTGAGAAGTTGTCACACCACAACAAAGAGTAACTCCTGCTCTCTACAACTAGAGAAAGCCTACATGCCACAGCAAAGATCCAGGGCAGTCAAAACAATGATATAAAACTAGACAATTTTTTTTTAAAGGGTTACAAACTACTATGTATAAAATAAGCTACAAGGATATACTGTACAACACAGGGAATATAACCAATATTTTATAATGACTATAAATGGAGCATAAACCTTTAAAATTTGTGAATTTATATATGTAACCTACAATTTATATAAAATTGTATAACTATACTTCAATAAATATTTTTAAAAATTTTTAAATATTTCATTGCTAAATAGTATTAATTCTCATCTGAACCTTCAGCAAGTCATAATCTTTTTGTTAGTGGAGGGTCTTGCCTCAGTGTTGATGGCTGCTGAATGATCTGGGTGGTGGCTGCAGAAGATTGGGGTGGCTATGACAATTTCTTAAAATAAGACAACAATGATGTCTGCCATATCAATTGACCCTTCCTTTCAGGAGCAATTTATCTGTAACAGGCAAATGCTGACAGCATTTTACCCACAGTAGAACCTGGAATCAGTCCCCTCAAAACCTGACACCGCTTTCTCAACAAAGCTGATGTAACATTCTATTAATAAATCATTTGTTGCCATCTGAACAATCTTTCCAACATCTGTACCAGAAGCAGATTCCATCTCACAGAAACATCTTTCTTTGCTCATCCATAAAAAGTAACTCCTCGTCCATTAGCTAAGTCACGAGATGATACCAGCTTTCTTGCTATTCCTATCATAGCTTCAGTTATTTCCTTCACTGAAATCTTGAACCCTTAAAAGTCACCCATAAAGACTGAAATCAACTTCTTCCAAATTCCTATTAACATTGATATCATATCTCTTCCCATGAATCACAAATGGTCTTAATGGCATCTAGAATGGTGAATCCTTTCTTGTTGTTTAGTTGCTCAGTTGTATCCAACTCTTTGAGACCCCATGGACTGCAGCACGCCAGGCTTCCCTGTCCTTCACCATCTCCTGGAGCTTGCTCAAACTCATGTCCGTCGAGTCAGTGATGCCATCCAACCATCTCATCCTCTGTTTGTTGTCTCCTTCTCCTCCTGCCTTCTATCTTTCCCAGCATCAGGGTCTTTTCCAGCTCTTCACATCAGGTGGTCAAAGTAGTACTGAAGCTTCAGCTTCAGCATCAGTCCTTACAATGAATATTCAGGGTTGATTTCCTTAGGATTGACTGGTTTGATCTCCTTGCTATCCAAGGGACTCTCAAGAGTCTTCTCCAACACCACAATACGAAAGCATCAAGTCTTCAGTGCTCAGCCTTCTTTGTGGTCCAATTCTCACATCCATACATGACTACTGGAAAAACCATAGCTTTGATTAGATGGACCTTTGTCAGCAAAGTGATGTCTCTGCTTTTTAATATGCTACCTAGGTTTGTCATAGCTTTTCTTCCAAGGACCAAGCATCTTCTAATTTCATGGCTCTAGTCACCGTCTGCAGTGATTTTGGAGCCCCCCAAAATAAAGTCTGTCACTGTTTCCATTGTTTTCCCATTTATTTGCCATGAAGTGATGGGACCAGATGCCATGATCTTCATTTTTTTAATCTTATCTAGAGGTTTTCAATTTACTTTGCCCAAATCCATTAGAGAATTTTCTATAGCACCTATAGTCTTCTGAAATGCATTTCATAAATAACAAGACTTGATAGTCAAAATTACTCCTTGCAGAGTGGATGCTGCATTAGCAGGCATGAAAACAACATTAATCTCATTGTACATCTCCATCAGAACTCTTGGGTGACCAGGTGCATTGTGAATGAGCAATAATATTTTGAAAGGCATCTTTATTCCTGAGCAGTAGAACTCAACTGTAGGCTTAAAGTATTCAGCAAACCATGTTGTAAACAGATGTGCTGTTATCCTGGCTTTCTTTGTTGTTCCATTTATAGAGCATTGGCTTCAATTTCAAGTCACCAGCTGCATTAGTCCCTAACAAGAGAGACCGTATCCTTTGAAGCTTTGAAGCCAGGCATTTCTTCCTCTCTAGCTATCAAAGTCCTAGATGGCATCTTCCTCAAGTATAAGGCTGTTTCTTGTCTATAATGAAAATCTGTTGCTTATTGCAGCTACCTTCATTAATTATCTTAGATTTTCTGGATAACTTGTTGCAGCTTCTATATTAGCATGTGCTGTTTCACTTTTTTTTTTTTTTTTTCTTTTTTTTCTTTTTGGTTGAGCTGAATAGCATACAAGGTCTTATTTCACCAACCAGGGACTGAATCTGTGCCCCCTGTAGTGGAAGCATGGAGTCCTAACCACTGCACCACCAGGGAAGTCCCCACCTTGCACTTTTAAGTTATGAAGATTGCTTCTTTCCTTAAACCTCATGAACCAACCTCTGCTAGTTTCAAACTTTTCTTCTGCAGCCTCCTCAACTTTCAGCCTTCACAGAGTTAAAGATAGCTTGGCCCATGCTCTGGACTAGGCTTTGACTTAAGGAAGCATTGTTGCTTTGATATTCTATCTAGACCACTGAAAATTTCTCGATATCATCAAAAGGCTGCTTTACTTTCTTATCATTCTTTGTTCCCTAGAGTAGCACTTTCAGTTTCCTTCAAGAATGTATCCTTTGCATTCACAACTTGGCTGTCTATTTGACACAAGAGGCTAGACAGTGGCCTATCTCAGCTTTTGGCTTGTTTTTCTCACTAAACTTAATCATTTCTAGTTTTTGACTTAAAGTGAGAGATGTGCAACTCCTCCTTTCATTTGAACACTGAGGGCCACTGTAGGATAATTAAATGGCCTAATGTCAATATTATTATATGTCAGGAAATAGTGAGGTCCAGGGAAGAGACAGAAAGGGGGACAGCTGATTGGTGGAGCAGTCAGAACACACATAGTACTTATCAATTCAGTTTGCTGTCTTATATACAGGTGTGGTTGTGGCACCCCAAAACAATTACAATAGTTAACATCCAAGATAACAGATCACTATAACAGCATTTAAATTTTTTGAAATATTGTGAGAATTATGAAAATGCAACATAAGAAACATAAAGTCAGCAAGTGTTGGAAACTAGTGCCAACAGACTTGTATGACACACAGTTGTCACAAACCTTCAATCTGTAAACTAGGCAGTATTTGCAAAGCATAATAAAGCAAAGCACTATGGAATAAGTACTGTACTATACACATAAAATCTTCTTGAGAAAACATTAATATAAGAGCAGAGGCCAGCAAACTATGGCCCATGGACCAAATCCAATCCAACATCTGTTTCCACATACAGAATTTTTTTAAAACACAACTACACTCATTCACTTATGTATTATCTATGACTGCTTTCATGCTACAATGGCAGTTGTGAATTTGCAGGAAGAGCCATCTAGCCCATCAAGTCTAAAATATTTTCTCTCCAGTCATTTACAGAAAAGTTTTGCCAACTCCATACTAGACTAGAGAACAAACTTCAGTCAGCTAAAGGAAGACTAGAAATTTTTAGCAAAAGAACTAAGGGCAAGCATTTCATATAATTGAAAAGTTAAGATTAAAACAAGGGTGGAATCAACTTTCATTAAGAAAATACAAGTTGCAGTCCGATGTCAAAGTAGACTTCAAACTAAAAAAAATTAAACAAGATAACACTTTATAAGGCTAAAGTCACATGCTGGTTTTAGAACAGAACAGGGGAATGCTGTTAAATGTGGTATCACCAAAGTGGCAGAGAAGGAAATTCTAAAATCCAAACCTCTACTGAAGTAACAAGCTGGCATAAAACTGTCAGATTCAATTTTTTCATAAATCTGAAATCCAATCAAAAACTTATAACAACTAGACGAACACAAAAAGAAGAAAACTTATAACAAACTGAACTGAACTGAAAAGAAGAAAGAAGCTGCAGAATTTTGGTAAAACAGCACTTTTTATGTACCCACTTACCATTCTCCACTCTCCAGTTCAACAGTGGTGGTATCGATAAAAGCCTACTTTTCTGGTGCAGGTTGCTACTACTAGAGGGAACAATATGGACCTTATTCTCAAAAATTTGTGATTATGTGTTTCAATCTGTTTCATGCTTCCTGAGGGTTTGGCTCAAGGACTTGCCTTTGTTTTGCCTGTCTCAGAGCTTCCCCAAGACACGTCATTTCCTGGGTGGTATCTGTCCAAAATATTTAAAGGTAATGTGTTAGCTGCAGTCTCAAAGGTAAAGGAATGCTTGGGGATAAGGAATTATAATTCCTTATAATTACAACATCAGATAGACCAGAAAACTGGGAAAGGAAGAAGCCAGTAAATGAGACACTTGAGGGAAAGAGGCTTTTTTAAATGTTTGCATATTTTAGGGAATCTCAAGAGGTCATGTGTCTTGTCTAGCACTCGGGACTAGACAAGACGCTTGCTCTGAGAAGACCTTAAGCTTTCACTTCTGTCTGACCTTTGAGTTCCATGCAAAGAGGAAGTGAAGGCTAAGGTAGAGCTGTAAACAAACTCACTAAATGTTGATGAATGTCCCAATGAGAGAAAATATGCAGGACTGGGAGACAGTTATTTGTTTTGGCTCTAGGGAGTAAGTAAATCTCTGTCAAGTAACCAGATGTCAACTAAGCTAACGGACCAGAGACTTCAGTATATTCATGATAGAGAATACAGACTACAGAAACAATTTAGAAGTCCCTAAACAAACCAGAAAACAATAACAGCAATAACAACAAATGCTGGGGAGGAGGAGAACCTGATTTTCAGTGTCGACAACTTATTCAAACTCCAAGTTTTAACAACAAATTACAAGGCAGGCAAACATTCACAGGAAAAAACTAATAGAAACTGTCTCTGAGGAAGCTCAAACCTTGGCATTAATAGACACACTTTAAATTGTCTAGTCAAGGCTATGGTTTTTCCAGTAGTCATGTATGGATGTGAGAGTGGGACTATAAAGCAAACTGAGCACTGAAGAATTAATGCTTCTGAACTGTGGTTCAATAGAATTGGGAATCATAAAAAAGAACCAGAGAAATTTCTGAGCAAAGAAATACAATGACTGAAATGAAAAATTTACTTAAGGGTTTCAACAGTCAATTTGAACAAGGAGAAGAATCAACTTGAAGATACGTCAACTGAGATTACAGTCTGAGAAGAAGAAAGAAAAGAAATGAACAGAGCCTAAGAGACTCGTGGGATACTCCAAAGCACGCCAACATACATTTAACAGGAAACTGAGGAAAGAAAAGGGCTCAAAGAATATTTGAAAAAATAATGGCAATAATTTTCCCAATTTTGATGAAAAACATCTATCTACACAACCAAGAATCACAACAAACTTCAAGAAGAATAAACTTGGAGATCCACAGCAAGACAAATTATAATCAGATTGTCAAAAGTTAAAGAGAATCTTGAATGAAGCAAGAAAAGTAATTCATCATATGCAAAGGCTCAGTAAGATTAACAGCTGATTTCTCATCAAAACCATGTATGTCAAAAGAATAGTGGGATGACATATTCAAAATGCTGAAAGAAAAAACTGTCAATCAAGAATCCTACATTCACAAAAGCTGTTTTGCCAGATTAAAAAAAAAAAAAACAAAAAACCTGGAGATTAGTTGCACAATAATGTCAACATACTTAACATTACTAAACTGTACCCTTAAAAACAGTTAAGATAGTAAAGCTAATATGTATTTTGTCACAACTAAAAATCAATTTTAAAAATAAGGAGAAATTAAGATTTTTCCAGAAAAACAAAATCTGAGAGGGTTGACCCACCCTACATGAAACATAACAGGAAGTCCTTCAGGCTGAAATAAAATCTAGATAGTAACGCAAAAGCATACAAAGAAGTAAAGAACACTGGTAAGGATAGCTACACAGGTAAATATAAAAGTTTGTGTTACTGTATTATTGGGTTTTTTTTTAAATTTTTTTTCTACAAGTTAAAGCAACATTCCACATATAGCTATATAACCTATAACTACAATTAGGATAAGAATTAGTAAAATGAAAAATGAGATTAAAAGACAGATATAATGACTATAATTTATATAACTAGGAGAGATTTCTCATACTTTATTCTAAATCAGGTATCTCTAATTTGTATTTCAAATGGAAAAGATCCAGAATTGAGTTCACATCCAGATCAAATCTTTTCCTGGGAAGGAAAGTCTAATAAGAAAGATGACCTGCCAGAGAGCCAAGATACCTAGCGTTATATTGTTAGCTCTGCTAATAATTCTCTGTGTCATTTAACTAACTTCTGTGGGTCTTAAGATTCCCATGTGTGAAATACAGAGGATACAAGAAAATTATAAAAATTTATATGAAGGAAAAAAGAAAACAGCTGATTGAAAATTCTTTAATTCCTTAGTAAAAAAAAGTAATAAATGAATCTGAAGAATAATCATTATTATTATTATCAGCATGAATAAGCAGTTTCTTTATTTACCTGATGATGTTGGATGTTTCTTATATTGCATGAGAAGTTTTGATAGAGCTGAAACTTATCAATATCTTTTTCATTTACTTTTTTTGAGGACACTTTTGCCAAAGATGACTGGATATGAATATATCTATCTTGGCACCTGTTCAGATACACAAGTATTCAACCACAAGTAGTTATTAACATGTATTTCAGTAAAGAAACACATTATACAGAGAAATAAGATTAGCAAAAACCTAAACGAGAATTACCAAATAAGGTTTTTTTATATGATGCTCAACTATAAAAATGATATTGACCCATGAAAAAGGACTCCTCACTTATTCATGCTAGCATAGGTCTAGCATAGCACAAATCTGTTTATATATCAATTCAGTCCTCCTATAAAATATCTAAATGAGTTTAGATTCTACCTGGAGTTAGCCAAGAGACCAATAACTCTGGCCTAGATATTATCGTTTTCTAACCACTGAGTTAGGGAGTCAGAACCAATTAAAAGCTAAAAAGAGGGGAAATGGTAATATGTCAGGACAGCTTCCAATGACAATTTACAAAACTGAACCAAATTTCAACAGTATGATTCCTTATAAAAACACACTTAGAAACCTGGGCAATTCTTCTACTTCAGCTCATTTCTGTGAGGGCCACTGAAAAAACAAAATTTTTCTCCCTTATATCAATAAAAACCCTGATAAGCAACAGTAGTCAACCAGTTCATCTCCACCTTTGGTCTCCTCTGCACAGTTCACACAGCTGGAGATGTTGAGAGAGAGGAAGAACAGACCTCCACACACACACAAAAAAAACAACTGTCTTTTGATATACAGAAGAAAAGGGGAAGACAGAGCACCTAAAAACAGGGTTTAAATAATGTCTGTTTTCAGGAGGCGTAAAATCCACAAACCCACGCAGTGTCTAGGTCAGAAGGTTTTACTTTCTTACAAATTGGTGTGATACTATGGATAAGCTGCTCTCTCCATCACCTAAAATTCATTTTGAGGTCATCACATTTATCCATGCCCGATATTACACATTTCCAAGGCAATCCAACCACTGGTAAATACTAGAAATGAGATATTATAAAATGTAGTACATACATCACAATTTGCTTAAAAAGCAATGCCACCCACTCTAAATAGTTATGAATTGCTCTTTAGCATACACTCCATTAGGCAGTGGTTTTTAAACCACTCGGAGGCCTCTGCTGAGGTGCTTCAGAATAAGGAGGATGAACAAGCAGAATTCCAGGATCCATGCCCAGAATTCAATTAAAACAACTGTACTTTTATCTGTTTCACGTACTCAGGTTCTGTTGTTTGAACAAAGAATTCTGCTACTAAAAAAATTTTTAAAGTTTTAAAGTCTGAAAGTGAAGTTTTAATGAGCACTGGAATTAGCACTAACTGTGCAACCCTTAACAGCATGTGTCCACAGAGCAGAAAACTCTCCCAGAGTTACTCACAATTTCCGAATGAAGTCAAGTGTGTCTTTGTCTTTAGCAATCATGTCTGCTAAAATATGCTGCACTCCTGTTTCAATATCCTGGAGTGCTGAAAGCCCTTTAGGAGAAGGGTAAGAAGGAAAACAAAAGCAAGAACTAGAGATTGGTTTTTAAATCTATAATTAAATCACAATAAATTTTTTCCAGTCAAAATAAAACCTTAAACCGACAAATTTAAGACAGAAAAGTATCATAGCAGTGGCAAGCTTCCCTCAGCATTGAAAACAAGCCTCCAAAAACAGTAATACAGGGCCTTAACATACCATATAACCTAGTGGTAAAAAAAATACAAGTCTGGAGCCAGGTGCCTGATCTAATCCTGGCTCCACCATCCACCAAAAGTGTGCTGGGCAAGTTACTTGTCCTCTCTATGCCTCAGATTCCTATAAAAATGGTAATAATAGTATCTACTTCATGAACTATTTACAAATATTAAGTGTGGTTATAGGAAATACATATTAATAGCCATATCCCAAGGTATACTACTTCATTCCAGTTATAAAAATTCTCCTTTACAAGGAATTGTATTAATACCCCAATTTTTTTTATGAGGCATTTATTCACATTTTCAATGACCTATTTGAAAGAGGTCTCAAATCTCAAATAAGCACAAAACAAAAGTCATTATGTGGCTGTTCACCTTTACAGCTGAACTGTCTACTAATGGTATGTTAAGTTCTCTCTGAGTGCTTTCAGTTTGCTAATTTACAGCAGTGTGTCTTGTATATTATGGTCCCTGCAATATCAGCTTATATACCAAGAAATCATTTGCAATGTATTCCTTCATTTCTTCTGTCTTTATTGTTCTATTTCCATTAAAGCTGTTTCTTGTGTTAAAGCTTCAATTACACAAGCACTGAGTATCATGTTTTTCTAAGAGCATAAATTTAATGAGTAACAGGTACAAAAGACAAAGAGAGCAGGAGGACAGACTTACAGAATAATTAATAAAGAGGAAATGTCTTGTTGGGTTGCATTATGATAACTGATCTCAACTAATGATGTAACTGCATTTATTTCAAGGAAATTTGGTAACTGAAATCAATAGGTATCCTGCTTACATTTTAAGAGAATTTCCCTAGGAGGCAATTTTCAGGAACAGTCTGTGATAGGTGGAAGGCTATATATATAAGAACTTTGAACAGCTATGGCACATAGTCAGCAGTCAGTATATGTCTGTTCTGTGTTAGCTTTCTTGCTAGACCAGTCTTTATCCTAGAAAACTACTCACTATGCACTCATTCCTGGAGTCCAAAAGTACCTCAGAGTATCATCACTCAAAGTTTAATGAGACTACCAGGGTGAGAAGTCAGTAGTAAAGGGGGAACCTACAATGAGATCAATTAATGAGAGAGAACAGAAAGAGGAAATTATATATTTGGTGATAAAAACAGAGTTTTTGAAAAGTTCACATCATTGAGGGAGATGCAATTTGTAAACCTTATGTATTTAATGAACCATATGTAATTAAAATTATTCAAAAGCTCTAGAACAATGGATTGTATAGTCTAAGGACCCTAAAATAAAATTATATTACATACTTGCTAAAAATATAGATTCTAGACTGTGGCATTTAATTGTTTTACAAAGCACCTCAGTTGATTTTGATACTCATTAAAGCTTAAAAAAACCATTGGTAGGGAGGTGCATTGAACTACCTGAGAGCCAGAGTGCTTAACAGCAGGTAGAAACATTCAGCCATTCCAAGAGCTCATCCAAATTACAAACCCCCATCTCAGTCCAACTACGAAGAGAGAATTGGAAGAAAGTCTTGTGTGTTTTGAAAAAGCACCTGTCTCATCAGAGAGAATTGTTCTTTGGGGCTTAATACAGCCAAGGATAACAAGAGTTCAAAAAGTTTAGCACCTCAGTAAAATCAGGAGAAAATAATATCCAGAGAACCAGAAAATCATATCCCTTGCCTTGCAGTGAAAGCTTTACAGCCACACGCTCTTAAAACCTCCAAAATTAAAAAACTGACCACTTCTCAGCTTATCTGCACTAACACCACCTCATCTTACTTACAAAGGGGTGATTAGCTACTCCTCCTTGTAGAGGGATATTCTGGATCTTCTAGGATGCAGTCCATTTGCAGCACAGCCTATCTTTCTGATTCAGACCAATTCTTGTTGGTCTGTGGTAATTAAAAGTGCCTCCTATGTTGGGGGGGTGGTGATACTGAAATATCTGGATTCTGAAATACTTCTTTGAGGAATGATGGGAATAAGGAAAATACTTATTTAGAAAAACAGTAAGGAACAGAGAGTGATCAAGAGGATGTATGTAGCATAAAGAAGGAAGAGACAGAAAGGAAAAACATTCTAAGCAAACTTTGAAAAGCAATTCAAAGTTGTTTAGAATTGATCAAAATACTACGTTTGTGATTAGAGTAAAAGAAAAAGGGAGAAAAGCAAACAGAAAAGTTCTGGTATGTGTGCAAGATGGGTTCTGGTATGTGTAAATGTGCTGGGCCTGACCTACCCCCTTATCAGAAGTACACCCAGTGCACATCATCAGACAGTGCATGAGCATCACCCCATAGGACAAGTAAAAGATATAAGGTTATCAAACATACTGAATAGGAATTCAGTATGTGTGCGAACTAAGGAAAACTTTGTACCAGAGGAGGTGAAGAGTAGAAGGAAGGAAACAGACCAGAAGATAAAAATAAAACAAACCATAAATCATCGTGCATCTAACATTTTGAAAGCTCCAACATTTGTAATAAAACATACTAACACTGGGCTCAGACAGTTTCCACTGTAGCTAACCTCAATGCTTGGTTAAACAGTTGCAGCTAACATTAAAATATTAAAGTTGCAACCATTTGAAAATATAATGGGAAATACACATTAAAAAATTAAACTTGAATTTTACTCATTTCAACCCACTGCTAAATTCAAATAATACAAATTTGCTTTTTCTTATTACTGCCCTTTTCAATACAGATATTAAGATGGGTGTATTTGGGTATGAGCAGATATTCATATTTTCACAGACACACATACTCAATTTTTCCAACTGCAAATCTGTATTTGCCAGATTATTTTTAAAAAACACAGGTTTCAGTATGCTGCTTCTCTACAGTTTAGTACATCCTGCAGATTTTGTTATCAGAGACTGCCCCCTACAGACAATCTCCCAGCCTACCTAAAGAACAGAAGGTCAAAAGAACTAGAATGAGAGTAGTGATCACTACAGCATCAATCTCCCCATTCAATCCTGTCAGAGCACTCCCTGAAAAAAGTCATCACTCTTACTTAAAAAGCTCTCACTTCAAGGCTCATTTTGACAATAAAACCAACACACCTTGACATGTATCATTTGTCACTTTTCTTGGGTTTTTCTTAGAAATCTCTCTCCTTTACCCCTTTCCTCTTTCATCCTTTCCTGTACATGTACACACACTGAGATAAGAAGATACATTTCAGAAAAAGACAAGCATTTTACTCATGGAGAGCAGATGTGTGGGAGTAGGACTTTCTTTTACAATTAATGTCTGTCTGAATTGCTGAAATTCTTTCTAAAGAGTAGATATGACTTTTTAATTGTAAAATTTTTATAAGTTTTAGAAATAGGATAAAGGTTTTAAAAGAATACAGGAGTATCTGTATAATCTTGGATGCAAAGAGAATTCTTTAAAAAGAAAAAAAAGCAATTATCTTAAAAGATTAATAAAACTGAAGATAAATAAATTAACTATGATAAAATTAAGACTCTATTTACCAAAAGATAGCATAAACAAAGTGAAAAGAGAAGTTACAAGTTGGGAGAAAAGATCTGTAACACATATAACTCAGAGAGAATATCTAAAAAATACTCACAAATTAATAAGAAAGAGAAACAACACAACAGAAAAATGAGCAGAAGAACAGAACAGGCATTTTATCAAAAAAGGAAAGCTAAATGGCTAAGAAAGAGATATACTGGGTTTGTTTTATTAGAATAATTTTCCCTTTATATGCTATACTATTCTTTTGTATTACTTAATGAAACAATTTTTTAACCTAAGTTTTTAAATTAGAAAAGAAACAGGAGCAACCTCTTTAAACAATTAAGTACCTTTCACATTGGGTCTAATATAAGAGAGCAGATTCAGCTCCCCTGGATTCTCCAGTAGTGTCCTGGCTGCTCCTTCTAATCCCAGTTGCTTTGCTCTCTGGGCTTTGGTGCCTTTGCTCCCAGTTTTATATGGCGCTGACTAGGGTAAAAAATCAGAAAACATACCAAATCAATCAATTTTAAAAAGAAAAAGTTAAAATTAGGACACAAAATGAGAGGACATACAAGAATGCTAAAGACATCCTCTTTTCAACTCTTTCTTCTTCCTTCGGAGAGGAATTAATACTAACAAAGAATACAAGTTGTATAAAAAGTTATTCCTTATCAAATGCTTTATACTTTCCTACATGCTTGCTGCTGCTAAGTCGCTTCAGTTGTCTCCAACTCTGTGCGATCCCACAGATGGCAGCCCACCAGGCTCCCCCGTCCCTGGGATTCTCCAGGCAAGAATACTGGAGTGGGTTGTCATTTCCTTCTCCAATGCATTGAAGTGAAAAGTGAAAGGGAAGTCGCTCAGTCGTGTCCGACTCAACGACTCCATGGACTGCAGCCTACAGGCTCCTCCACCCATGGGATATTCCAGGCAAGAGTACTGGAGTGGGGTGCCATTGCCTTCTCTCTTCTCCTACATGCTTACAGTTTTTTGTTTTTTGGTTTTTTTTGCTTGGATTCATTCCTTTTACAAACTCAGTGCTTGGGCTGCAAGGACTACAAGTTCTCAACTCAAGCAAGCTCCTCTAAAACATGTCCACACACAATGCTTCTACTTCTGAGTACATATTCACTACTCAACCCACCTCCACCTGGCTTCTCTTTCCATATACCTTGCTGAAAGTGGTATCACAAAGAGCCATAATGATCCCCTAATTACCAAAGAAACATTTTTCAGTCCTTATCTTGCCAAAACTTCCTGCTCTATTTAATTATTTAACCACTGATCATTACCTCCTTCTATGACTCTCTGCCTCAATCCTGTGGGTACCTTATCTCCTGATTCTCTTCATACTTCTCTCACTATTCTTTCCATGTCTCCTTCTTACGCTATCCCTTCCTCTACTCATGCTTCAAAAGTTAGTTTTTCTCAACGGTCTACCCTGATCTGCTTACCCTATGATCTTCCCTTGAGTGAAATCTTCCATTTTCATGGCTCCAAATACCAACTACATGCTGAAGACATTCACATCTGTGTCTCCAGCTTAGCACTCTCCCTCAAGCTTCTCACTTCTGTTACCTACTCTTTTTTCTTACTTGACTAGGAATTCCTTGAAGACAAGAACTATATATTAGTTATCTTTGTAAATCCAAGTGCCCAACACAAAAAGAAAGGCTTAAAAGATGTTTACTGAATAAAGAATATTTTGTTGAATTAAATAATGATGGTGGCTGATGACTCTGTGGCTTTTTATTTCTAGTTATTTTTTAACTATAAGAAGACACAAATAATATATTCAGGTCGGTATTACATTAAATAAAAAGGGTTCCTTACCACATGTTCTAGTTCTTCAAAAGTCTTACAGTTCAGCAAAGCTTTTAACAGGCACTCAGACATCTTCCCCTCCTTTTTAATTTTTTGGATTGTACTATGAGCCTTCTTTGCAACAGCCCTGAAAATAAAAAAGTTTGTAATATATAATAATATCGGTATTATGGGCTTCCCTTGTGGCTCAGCTGGTAAAGAATCCGCCCACAATGCGGGAGACCTGGATTTGATATTATATTGATATATTATATTCTAACACTCAGATCTCATTTAAGTTTTACCAAGTGTTCCTATAATGTCTTTAATACTGAATTCAGCTAACAATGAGTTTTATGTAATTGCTATGTGTCTACAATCTCCTTCAAGCTGAAATAGTATTTTAGTCTTTCCTTGATTTTCAAAATCTTGATATTTTAGAATATATTAAGACTTCTCATCCTATTTTATTACCTGTTATTATTTATAATCTCTGTCTAATAATGGTACTGATAAAGTGACAGGCAGAAAGTTAGAGAGATAATATAAACTAGTAAAAATGATTGATGGAAAAGAAAACTGAATCTACTTATGAAAAAAAAAAAAAAGCCCAAAGGCAGAAGATTGTAAGCTAAACAGGAAGAAATATGCAATCATTCGATCACACTCTGTGTGTTACATTCCTGATAGCCCAAGATTGCTTTCAGAGACTGAAGTCTACCAGGATCACTTTGACAAAAGGCCAAGGAACCACTGACTTGCATATAAGGGAGAGGCGAGGCATCTTCAGAGGAAGTTTACTGTCTATAACCATAGTCATTTTTTAATTCGCTTTTTTAACAAGGACTCTTAGTAAGAAATATATTTTACCCTGCAACCCAATATATACACATATAATTTCATATTCATTAGGTTTGTGCAAAAGTAACTGGGGTTTTCAACCACGAATTTTAAATCATTGTAACTACGCTCAAACACATCTTTATTAATCAAAATAGGAACCATTACAATCAACAATTTTTAACAATGAGAAATAAGCTTGCTCTTTTGTGCAGCATAAAAATCTGTGCTTCAAGATTTGACAAACTCTCAAAAAGCATTTTCTGTCTCCTGCTAGTTGTGGAAGTATTTTCCCTGCAAAAGTTGTTGAGATGCTTAAAGAAGTGGTAGTCGGTTCGTGAGAGGTTAGCTGAATATGCTAAATGAGCCAAAACTTCCTAGCAAATTCATTCAACTTTTGAAGTGCTGTGCAACGTGCAGTCAGTTGTTGCTGTAGAGAAGAATGAGGTCCTTTCTGTTGACCAAAGCCAGCTGCAGGCACTGTAATTTTTGGTGCATCTCACCAATTTGCTGAGCATACTTTGCAGGTATAATGGTTTCACCGGGATTCAGAAAGCTGGAATGGATGAAACATCACCAGTGATCTTGACCATTTTCGGTGCAAGTCTGGCTTTGGGAAGTGCTTTAGAGCTTCTTCTCAGTTCAACCACTGAGCTGGTCATCACTGGTTGCCACATAAAATCCACTTCTCGTCACACATCACAATCTGATCAAGAAATGGGTCACTGTTGCGCACAGTAAGAGAAGAAGAGAAGACAACACTTCAAAACAATGATTTTTAAAATTTTTGGTCAGCTAATGAGGGACCCACGTTATCAAGCTTTTTCACCTTTCCAATTTGCTTCAAATGCTGAATGACCATGGAATGGTTAACACTGAGTTCCTCGGCAATTTCTCACGTAGTTTTAAGAGGATCAGCTTTGTTGGTCCTCTCAATTGGTCCTCAACTTCCAATGGCTGGTCACCACACATCTCAGCTTCAAGGCTCTCATCTCCTTTGCAAAAATTCTTCAACTACCAATGTGCTACACGTTCGTTAGCAGTTCCTGGGACAAATGCATTCTGATGTTGTGAGTTATCTCCACTGCTTTATGATCCATTTTGAACTCAAATAAGAAAATCGCTCAAGTTTGCTTTTTTCTAGCATCTTTTCCATAGTCCAAAATAAATATAAAATAAACAGTAAATAATGAGTCATCAGCAAAAAAAACATAAAGCGAGAGATGTACATTAAAAAGATGTATAACCATAACCACATTTATTAAGAATGTATTTCAATATCAAACAGCAAATTTCAACAATGCAAAAACCACAGTTACATTTGCACCAACCTAATAATAAAGTTATATAAACTATATGATAGTTTCATCAAACAATATTCACCTTTACTACAGAAGCTGCACTCATATTTCCTATTCTCTATTTTATTTTTGTTAAAATGGTAATGACCCACTAAATTAGTTTCACTACTCATTGATGAGTAGCAGTTAACACATTGAAAACCATGCTCTAGTCATAGAAAAAGCTTAAGAAAAACAGATACCATACCTAATTACCAAAAATAAATCTTTGTATGACATAAAAAGATCTTCTAAGTCACTACTAATCATTGTCACACTTACTTAGAGAAATAGTCCTCTACTAATACTTAATGTATTCCTTTATTAATAGATGCCCAGAAATTGAATTCTGTTGCAGCTGAAATGCTTTTTAGAGAAAAAGAAAATAATAATAGTAATCTTGACATAAAGCTCCTATCTGTCCCTCACTCAATAAAAAACTAATTGGTAGAATACTTTTAATTTTTTTAAGTAAACTATTCCTGCTTTTTTGTGACACTCTCCCCAGTTTCACACCCCCAAATCCTTAAAGTTTCTTCATTACTTTGCCTTCAACCAAACAGAGAGCTTACTTCAGAATTTGTAAACTGCTGAATTTCTAGACATGGCCTGTAGATGATTTTGCTACAAAATTTTTTACATCAAAATTCAGATTACTGGTTTTTCAAAAATGGGAAGATCCTGCAATGTGAGTAGAGAAGACTTCATACTATGATCTGTTGGAGATGAGCAGTGGTTGGCCCTCTTAGGACCTGTCATCTCCGATCTGCAGCCCTTTATGCTTGATTATATTAGACTAGCCCTGGAAGATCTGACTCTGAAACCACTTGATTAAACTGTCATTTATATTTCTGGGTTGGCTAATTGATTCTGCTTCTCAATGAACTATAACTTCCAGCATATTAGCATTTGAATCCTCTTGGCACCAAAAGAAATTCCACAAAAGGGACAGAAATGTTAGTGAGATGCTAGTCCCTCCAAAATTATTAAGTTTGTTCTATTAATAAAAATAATCCTTAGCACTTTCAGAATGGCTTGATGGTAAGATTATATCCAATTTAAATCAGATCCTTGTTAAAGAACACAGGTATCAACAACACAGCACCTGGCAGGTAGGATACATGTAGTAAATGAATGAATGGGGAAGAGTGTTTAAATAAACTCTACTGAATAATATAGTTAGATATGTATAGTCTCTGGTATGCTTATTTCTGAGTTCTTACAATAAGTCCAGAGGAATAATATTTTTAAAGGGTGTTTTCCATTCTATAATCATAAAAAAGTTACAATCCACTACTATTAAGTTACTATATCTTTTAAAAGAACAGAAAAGGGAAATATACATTATTTCCTAGCAAACTTGATACAGTCAAAGAACTCTCCATTTAATAGGGACTTTAAAGTTATTAAGAGGACAGTTTTACAAAAGCTATTGAAGATTTAGATGAAACTGTATTTTCCTGAGTTTCCTGCTGGTAGTTCTAATTTTGCATTATGCAAAATCACTTCTATGAGAGAAGATAACATTCAAATTCGTATTAATAATGCAAACCACCTTTTGCAGATTCATGCCCAAGCTATGCATGAACATACCAGCAGAGGGACTCTGAATACCTCTAAATAAGTAAAATGAAGTTGGCTTCCTCTTTTAGGAGGGGATTGACAACATTCAGATTACAATAAATCAAGAAAACAAAACATTGGAACTGTTGAAATATACTATCATTCTCTTTCTCACTGTTTCCCCTCGTTGGCTCACATGCCCCCTTTCCCCTTACACAAAGCTCACCCCTTCCCAGGTTTCTTACCGTAGCTCCTCTAGAGTTTGTTGAACTTCTCTCAAGGAATCAGCATCAAGATTATTAATAAGCTCTCTTCGATAGCGTATAATGAAGGGAATTGTGTTATCATCATTAAAGAGACGAATAATATTGGCACAAACCCAAAGTTCAATATCAGTTCTCTCAGATAAAACCTGAAAATTAAGCACATTTAGTGATTTAAAACCCTGAAAAGTAAACATCTATATTATAACATATGGTTTAAAATATAACATCAAATAATGTTTTCCAGTCACTTAGAAACTAACTGCTGTGGTTTTAAAAAAAGAAAATTGCATGAAATACAGAATATATATTGATAATCACAGAATAGTCATTTCACTAATTCAATAAAACCCAATAAAAACCACTTTGTATCATCCAAATTCTACAGGTCTCAATGAGATAAGCATTTTTAACCTTTCAGATTGGCATCAAAGATTAAAAAGTTGGTAATTCATTGTGTTGGCATAAATGATGGGAAAAGGCACTTTCAATTATTGCTAATGAGAAAGTACAATGCTATAACCTCTGGAGGAAGAACAATTGGCAGTATTTATCAAAATTTATAATGCATAAACTCTAAGATCCAACAATTATACTCCTGGGAATTTTGTTCTGACATATTCATACTTCTGGAAAATTATACTTATTTATGGTGATATTTTTTGAAGAACTTTTTATAGTATGGTAGAAGTCAGCAAAAGCCAGTCTACAATAGGGAACTGGTGAATAAATTATACACCCACGGAGAAGAATACCATGTAACTTACTCTTGTATGAACCGATATGGAATGAATTACAAGAACTTGGAACATGGCTTATTTGGGGGAAAGGTAATTGGTTGACTTAAAGCTAGTGCAAGAAGATCCTTCTGTGTCTTTGGCATTTTCTGATTCCCATTTACCACATATTCAAAATAATTATTTTTTTAAAAAGTCTATAGGTCTCAGCAAAAGGTACATGTAAGCAGAAAAGTTCAGAGAAGTTAGCCTGGAGAAGAGAAAAAATAAAATGCAATTTCAGTCACTGTTCTCAAAAGCTAAGCGGATTTTTGAAGTAAAGCATGAAAGGCATATGTTTTATTATTATTTCAATCCTACTGCTCAAGATATGCCAAAAATTAAAGAAAAATTCAAAACTTATTAAAAAACTGTCATTATCAACTTGTCAACAAAATTAAGGCAATATATAAACCAGACTAAATTTCAAAACAACAGATGAAATAAATGGCTGAACTCCAGAGACTATTGAGGATACTTTCATTCCTCTGTGTACCTGAAATCCTTTAGGCCTACATCTTATTATGCATTCTGATGAATTAATACCAACTCTCTGGGTAGAAGTCAGCTTCATATCTCCAGCCCTTGCTCTCTTCCACATGAGCTCTGGACTCATTTAAATAAGCTACCTGATGTATTCTCTTGAAAACGTATTAGGCATCTCAAACTGCACTCATAAAAGTATTACTCTTCATTTCTTCCCCACAGCCAGACTGTCTTTTATTGTTCTTGCAGGCTTCCCAGGTAGCACAGTGCTAAATAATCCACCTGCCAATGCAGGAGGTGCAAGAGACACGGGTTTGATCCCTGGGTCGGGAAGATCCCCTGGAGTAGGAAACGACAACCTCCTCCAGTATTCTTGCCTGGAAAATTCCATGGACAGAGAAACCTGGCAGGCTAAAGTCCATGGAGTCACAACGGGTTGGACACGACTGGGCAACTGAACTAAACTGATTCTCATTTTACAGATATAAAAACTGATGCTCAAAGAAGTCAAGTAAATGCCCAAAAGTCCCACATGCTATTCTACCTCTTCGAAAATTTGATTTGAGGGCAAAGCAAGATGATATTCTTCAGGCAAAAGTACAAATTAATCAAGTTGTCTCACTTCTCTTCCTAAATCCCACTGCAGAGGAGACATGGTGCCGTCATGGTGTCCAAAACCCCTAACAAAATGGCCTTCGCTCCAAGTGGCCTGAGAATCTATTCCTCAAAGTCTATATTCCCATCTTCTCAGCTAAAAAAAGAAAACTTCTGGGAATCGACAACTAGACTACTGCTTTAATAATCCAGGCAGCATCTGCAGTTTAAAATAACTTAGATCTAAATTAAATAACACTTAAATGACTAGCACTGAGAGAAAGGATTTATTCTTTCAAAAATCAAACCAGCAACTGGACACCTCCCTTCTGAAATGCTCTCTATTACTGCTGTTCTCTTCACCCTGACCTATCTACTTTATTACATCGCTTATTTTACCACACAAGTAAGCTTCCCAAAGATTGCAAAAGGAAAACTATGTATGATGTTAGAAGTCAGAAGAGTGGTTTTAGGAAAGGGGACCCAGGATTAAGAAGGGGTATAAAGAAATTCTAGGCTGCTGATAACATTCCGTTTCTTGAACTGTAAAGTTATTACACGGTTACATTTCTGGACACTCATGAGGTGTATGAAGTGAAGTGAAGTACTTTAGTACAATTTTCTCCATATATACTTCAGAAAGTTTCTTTTAAGGCCCATAATAAGTACCTCCAGCTAAATTATAAAAAAGCAAGGGTCAATCCAACTGTTTTTACTTAATTCCTCCTACCAAGTGACACATGCTTATGTGTAAAAGTGCTGTGAGAAAGTTAACTCAGGGACACTCGTCTCCTTTCCATCCCACTTCTTTCTCCTATGCTGTCACCCCGTGGTCTTCCTCACCCACATTATTTCCACATCATCTCTTGCAAGAATGGGGAAAACGGCTAATAAATAGGTTTTGCTCACTCTTCTTCCCTGATTTAGCAAACATTACTAATATATTGCATATGGCTCCTCTACTCCCACCTCCCTCAAAATAGACTACATAATAGCAATCACCACTTCAGGGCATTTAATTTTCTCAAAAACTGCTTGTAGCTAGTCATCTCTTCAAATTCTTATAAAGGTTATGGTATTCACAATATATTTGCTTAATGATATAATATACTTTAACAAAAACTAATTTCTTAAGGCAACCACACATTTGCAGTTTGCAGAAAAGTGATGAAGTAAACTGTTTCTCCCCAAGGAGTCTGGTGATCCCAGAACCTGATTAGGAAATAGATACAAAGTGTGTTTATAGGTAAAGTCCTTCCCCCGAACAAGACAGTGATGCTCCTGAAAGTTAGGGAACTTTAGTGTTGGGGCGGGGGGGGGAACCACCTTGAAAGGAAAAAGTTAAGAGGATCAAGGTATCATGGTGGGTAGGGTCCATGGTCCTTAAAATGAAGGAAATATAAATAACATTTCCCTTATGTTCAAGACTGAATAATTCCTATACAGTTAATTTCCATCAACCATTCCTTACTAATGAGGTACTTGTCAGAACTTCCCCAAAGAACTTGGGCATACATTTCATTTTGTGGCAGTTAATATGCTTACCACAAGCATTTCATTGAGTCTCACTCAAATGTTCAAAGCCTTCCTGATTGTCTTGGTGACTGACTTGGCATTGCTGACTCTCACTCTGCTCTGCCCGTTTCCCTTTAACACCTGCCACTATTCTCAACCATGTTTGGCAGATAAAATGATTCTCTCTCCTGCTATGGAAAATAGTATAGGACAGAAAGTCCACATATATGACAAGATTTAAAAGTAATTCAAGATTAGACAAGGATGACTGTACCTGGTTAAATCTTTTAAAAACCCAAACAAGTAAGTCATACCTAAAGTTCCCCAGGCAATTTTCCTAAACCCACCTAGAAAATGCTGAGCTTACTAGTGATATTCAGGATGCTCAGCAAAGGTTGCAGCTGAGGCAACCACTTCTCCCAACTCACATGCAAAGGAGTGGCACATTCTGAGAATGGGCTTGTTTGAGCTGCCAAAAATCACTATTAATATAAGGAGAAAAAAATGCTTAGAATTGAAAGGAAAGACAAGCACATTCATACAACCCAGATAATATGGTCAAAGGCCATAAAATAGTTCTAGACCTGAAAGCTTACTTCCATTTGATATTTAAACATCACATGGACATTCCTGCTACTGGTTTACAGATGAAACTTTTACTCCTGGCTGCTCTTCTTCTGCCACTCACCTTTTGGCAGCTGGGGACCTGTTCTCACCGTACACTTTTCCCCCTTCACTAGCTAAAACTAATGGTAAATGAACTGTGGGGCTGTCATCTCCCACCTTCCATAAAGACGTAGGGAAATCTGATCTGCTTTCTGACCTGCCAAGAGAAAACAACTCAAACACAGAAGGGATGAAAATGAGTGATCATGAAATCTCTGCAATAGAGAAAATTGAGAAAATGGCTTCCTCAAGTCCTCAGTTTTCCAATTTCTGGTTCAAGGCCTTAGGAGACTTGATCACGCTTTGTCCCTTGCATTCTTCGAAAGGTCCCTGCATCCTCTTTTCTGCTTAAGCTCATTAGAAGCATGATTCTATTACCTGTGAACAACTGTCATAGGTAGGGTTATTTTCATTTCTTTCTTTTACACAGATTATGAGATATGGGTGAGAAGCAGAGTTTCATAGAATAACTAACCCGACTTTATTTTGCAAAACTTACTTCCATAGTTCAAGAGACTTCCTGTGCTTTGAAACCTTCCCCCTCCTTCCTACTCAGGGTCAACTACTAGAGGTAGATCTATGTCAACAGCAGAGATAGGCTGAAAAGTTAAGGCTAAGAGAAGGGAAGTGGGACACACCCACCTGCCCTTGTAGATCTGGATTGGAACCAAGGGATCTGCATGTTAAGAAAGCCTTCAGGGTGAACCTGATGCAGGCTGTTTTAAATGTCTTTTAAAACATTTCCTTGTAGGCCTAAGTGAAAAAAAGAAAAAGAAGGCATAGAAAGGAGCCTAATTATGCTATTTTTCAATTTTGGACTGTTCAGGGATGAGAAGAAAGCTATGAGGCAACATTCTATTCCTTAATGAGTCAGAGAGAAGAAAAATCATAATTAAAAGTTACTGGCAATGTTCAACTAGTAGGTAACAGAAAGGCAGCATGGGTAAAAAGAAGTTCCTCTGAAGGGAAAGGTAACACACAGACAATTCCAGACTGAGAAGTGGTATTTCCCAGCAGAGGCACTGGGCTCTAGAGCAGTACTTCCCAGCAGAGGAAGGAGCACTCCTCAGAATTACCATGCATCAGACAAAAAGGAGGGAGGTGATCCCTATCCACCCTGAGGGGTACTGCTATGATTAAGTCTGAAATGTTCACAGAGCGTGTGGGGGTGGACAAAACATTGGGAATCACTGTTTAATGAGTCATTCCTCAGGTCTTCTCTTACCATCCTCAAAGCTAGTCAAAGAAACTGGAAGAAATATGATTTCTCCTGTAGTAAGAAATATAATTATGGGAGCCCAAGTTGGAATTTGGATAGAAATTTCCTTTAAGAAGTTACTAAGCCTGGTTCATAGTGTATTATAACATTACACTAAGAGTTAAATAGATGTACTAACAGCCAACGACTTTAATCACTTGCACTGCTTTTATGGGGCATTACAGTCTAAGTACAAAGCAAAACCTTACCAAGGAACTTAGCAGGGCCCAATCTGTTGAGGTGATCTGTCTACAGAATACATGTTCACTAAAACACCGTAGAAAGAAATCTACTTTCCTGAGGTCACAGCTTTTAACTGAAGAATTAACGACAATAAGCTATAATGACAAAGAGCGTACCCAAGAGCCAAAGCCTACAGGAACCACTGGCAAAAGTGACAAGGGAACTGAAAACTCCCAGGTCTCCCCTCAGTCAAAAAGAATCAAACTGAAGTGACAGAATAAGGCTGTGCATACCTGTACTATGTCCCAATTCATTTCCACCTCCTCAATGTTACTGGTATTTGCTGCAAGCCTGACAGGCTGTCCCTGAGGACACGTTTCCGTCTTCACTTTCTTCAAAGGGGACTGACCACATGTAAAGTCGTCTTTGTTCTCCTCTTCCTTGCACCCACTTTCCCACATGGCGCTAGTGGACGGCATCTCTGTGCTATTATTTCCGCTTTCTAAGCTGCTGGCTTTGTTGGCTTCTTCATCAGTTTTCAGCTTTTTAGTCCTCTGAGCTGAAGGTGACTGAGCTGAATTTTTCCGTTTTGTCTTTGCTGTTTTCAGAGTCTGCCCAGTCTCCAATTTGGTTTTGTCTTCTAAATCAACATCGGCAATAGCAATAGAGTTATTCTAGCAAATCACAAAGAGAACACATGAGAATTAGAAGATTTAAAAAAATCAATGGCCCTGGAATATTATTTAGCAATGAAAAGGCACAAATTATTCACATACACAGTAATTTGAAAGAATCTCAAGGAAATTGTTGAGTGGAAAGAAAAAGACAATCTCAAAAAGTTACATACTGTACAGCTGTATTTATATAATATTCCTGGAAAAAATTAATGGTTACTTGGGAGGGAGTCAGAGTTGGGGGTGGAAGTTGGGAGAGAGGTGGGTGTGGCTATAAAAGGTCAATCCTAGGGATCCTTGTGGTGATGGAATTGTTCTGTGTGGTGGATACAGAGACCTACACATAGGGTAATACTGCATAGAACTAAACCCACATATATACATACATGCATACAAATGAATACAAATAAAACTGGAGAAATCTAAGTAAGATCACTGGGATTTTATCAATTTCAATATCTTGGTCATGATATTTAAATTATAGTTTTTTAAGATGTTACCATAACGAGAAATTGGATAAAGGGTACATGATATCTTTCTGTATTATTTTTTACAACTACATGTGAAATTACAATTATCTAGAAATAAAAGGTTTCGTTTTTTTTAATGAGTAAAGGAAAGGTATACACCTGGCAGAAAAAACAAGATTTAACATCTGCAATCAAAAGTCAACTCTTTTTAAGAAAAGAGTAACACAGGCTCATAAAACTCAACAGGCTACACCTGCTACCCGTTTTGCTGAAAGAAAACATGGCAGGACAGCACGGTAGTACCAGGCATTTTTTCTTCGTAGGAGCCTGCAGTGCAGTATACACAGGTGTCCAGGGGTTATTCTCTGGATCACCCACCTGCCTGGTGACAGCTCAGGAATGAAGCAAGGACATCTGGCACTTGTTTTGACACTAGAATGGGATATAAAAACAGACCTTGCCCCATGGAATTTTCAATTTCACAAGCTAGCCTGTTTTCAGTTACCTGAGTGAAGCAGATGGCACAAACTCGAACAAATGAACTCTCAAATTAAATGTCAGTAAACATTCACTTTCTTCTCCTAGCATATATTTTTTCCCAGAATTACTGACTACTGAAAATACTAGAAACTACAAACCACACCCTCATCCTAATGCCCACCCATCACCACCTAACCTGGAAATTATATACATTAAATAGCCCTCTCAGTATTGCATTTGTAATTGGAACAAAATGGATAAGAACAGAGGTACAAAAATAGAATTTCCCCCGAAGTCCATAAGAGCTAATAATAACCTGATCAAATTAACTGACATAGCTAAAGAAGGAATATGTAAATCATACAAGAGTTCTCAGGCCCAGAGGAACAGAAAAAGGAGATCTGTAAAAAACAAATATGATCAGCATGGTAAGTAATGCACAAAGAAGAGAAAAAGTCAGAAAACAGATTTTGAATAATTTGGTCCCAATTATAAGACTGGTGTCTTGTGAGATGGATACATCAGACTACCTTAGATTTATGCAGTTAAAGAATTCAGTTCTTAGTGTGACAAGCAGCGTACCTTGACCACATTAGGTATTCAATAAGCCCCCGAAATTTATCTAATTCTCCTAATCTGAGCCCATGCTCATCAAGTAAACTTCTGATTATTATTTCTCTACTTACTTCGATGAGATGAGAGCACTCCGATGAGAGAAAGTGCTAGTCATAGGAACTTAACTCCTTGTGATGGTTATATCAAAACTATGCATTATTAAACCAGCACACTGGTCTTATGCAGGCTTCCCTGATAGCTTAGTTGGTAAAGAATCCACCTGCAACGAAGGAGACCCTGGTTCGATTCCTGGGTCGGGAAGATCCACTGCCGAAGGGATAGGCTACCCACTCCAGTATTCTTGGGCTTCCTTTATGCCTCAGCTGGTAAAGAATCCACCTGTAATGCAGGAGACTTGGGTTTGATCCCTGGGTTGGGAAGATCCCCTGGAGAAGGAAAGGCTACCCACTCCAGTATTCTGGCTTGGAGAATTCCATGGACTGTATAGTCAATGGGGTCGCAAAGAGTCGGACACAACTGAGTGACTTTCACTGGTCTTATATATTCTTATGACCATGGCTGGTATAAAAACATCCGAGATAGAATGGCTCCTGAAATGCTGAACAAATTCACGTTCCTGACTTAGAAACTCAGTTCTATGACTTACTATCTGTGGTCCATGAGCAAGTCACTTAACATCTCTTGCCTTGGCTTTCTCGTCTATAAAACCAAGATAATTACAGCACCTGACTCAACAGGTTGTGAAGAATAAGTAAGATCATATAAGTGGAGTGTTGAGCATGTTGCCTGGCTAATGATAAGTAATCAAATATCTGCTGATACCACCATCATTATCATGGCTACTACATCCAGACCAATTACCAGGAGAGAGAAAAGGAAGTAACTGAAGAAATAAAGAAAAAGTAAAATGACTTAAAGCTGGGGAGTTCAAAATAAGAGAAAAACAGTATCTTCAAGTACTGGAGTCTTCAAGTAAATTTTATCTAATGTTTATCAGTGTTGCTCACAGACACAA
This sequence comes from Neotragus moschatus, assembly GCA_006410615.1. Classification (NCBI taxonomy): domain Eukaryota; kingdom Metazoa; phylum Chordata; class Mammalia; order Artiodactyla; family Bovidae; genus Neotragus; species Neotragus moschatus. The sequence continues at coordinate 1,667,416 of SJYA01001606.1, forward strand.
GACCCTTTCAAGAGATATGCAGGTTCACAACTATTTTCATAATAATGTCAAGGCACTTGACATTTCACTAATGGTACAAGAGCAATGGTAGCAAAAACCAAGACAAGTGTACCAAGCCACACTAATAATCACTATTCCCTTCACTGTCACATACTTGCAATAAAACAACTGTCAGTTTCACTTAAGAATGAATTAGTATAAGTTATTAATTTTTAAAATTTCAATCCCTGAAAACACACCTTTTTCGTATTTATGCTCTGTACTGAAATGTACGTAAAGCACACATGTTCACATAAAGAACTTCTGCTGCAGGCCAATGCATACTGATATGCAGTGGTTGTCTCCCAGTAAATCTGTGAACCAGTATTTTCCAAATGTTGTTTAGTCGCTAAGTCGTATCCAACTCTTTGTGACCCTGTGGACTGTAGCCTGCCAGGCTGCTCTGTCCATGGGATTTCCCAGGCAAAAATGCTGAAGTGGGTTGCTATTTCCTTCTCCACAGGATCTTCCCAATGCAGGCACTGAACCCGCATCTCCTGCACTGGCAGGCTGATTCTTTACCACTGAGCCACTAGGGAAGCCTCATCATTTGCCTAATGACCAAAACATAATGTTACAAGTTCATGCATGGGTAAAAGATCCATTCAAATAACACAGACCAACAGATTTTAATGTAACAAAATATAGCGTCGTTACAGATTCCACAGAGAAACCTTTTAGAAAGTACCACTTACTGAGTTTGGATACAGTATCAAATATCCACAATTATCTAAAAAAGCTATTACGACATCACTTACTTTTCCAAATACATACCTGTATAGAGGCTGGGATTTCTTTTTTATTTAAATTATCTTCTATACGTCAGATATTAAAGATAATTGCAAAAATGTAAAACAACATCATTCTTTCCATTAATTTTTGGTTGGTTTGCAAATATATACCTATTTTTCATTAAAACATGTTATTTGCATTATCATGAAATAGGTTTAATAATATTTTTAATTAATCAATTATTTTCTCATTTTTAATTTCTAATATGGTATATATTTACAGATATAAACCACATAAGCAAAAGTCCCTTAGGGTCCTTAGTAAGTTCTAAGAGTATAAAGAAGTCCAATAACCAAAACTTTTGAGAAAAGGTGAATCTAAGCATGTTTAGATCAAAATACAGATCGAAACCATATGCCAATATTGCTCCATTTTTAAAGCTTCTAAGATTCTACAGCCTTCCCCAGTGACATACTCAAGCTTAACAAGCCATGAAAACATTTTTTCTCCTTATATTTAACCCGAATCTTTGACAGACTGAATAATCACAGTACATTTTCTTTCGCCTTCATGGGTTTTTTAATCACTCATAACACTTCAAATGCTAATTAGGTAGCCTATGACTAAACCCAAAACTCCAGGAAGAACCTGACCATCCTTCTTTATATTGCCTCTGAAAGTTGTAAACTGACTAAATCAAAAAAGTGATTCATTATCTTTACCAGTTGAATCAGTCAGTAGGCCTTGGCCTTGACAGCCTTATGTTGTACTGTGTAAGCTTGATAGCTAACTGGAAAGGGATATGCAGTCAAGGGAAGGCTTCTTTAAAACTAGATGTAAAAGAGCATTTTTATACTCAGAAGCAATTGAGGAAGAAAAGCTGACAAGAGAAAAGAAAGGCGATGACAGAGGGAACAGAAACCCTACACAAGAGAGGATGAGATCATAAGCCCAAGAGGCAAACCCATCCTTGGTAGGAGGAATGACACTTACTCCATGGCAAGAGGATAGAAGGTGAAAACAAATATGAGCAGATCATTATTTAATTGGTCATTATTATTTCATTGGTCTCAGCTTGGTCATGGGAAAATGAGAAACATCATATATTCTCAAATAAATAAGTGAGTGAGAGAAGGGAAAAGAACAAAGGAAGTTTAAAGAGAAAAAAGTCGAAAATCAAACTTGCTGGGAAAAAACAGTAAGTCTAACAGGTATTTCTGATGCAAATCAAGGGTCTAAGGTTATGAATCTACTGTAAAACAAATCAGTTATGAATCTAATGTAAAACAAATCAAGTCATCAGTGAAGCTGTTTTCTGCTCAGTGCAGGCAGGAGAAGCTATGGCTCACCTAGTGCCTCAGTTTAAGTCAGCCATGTAGGATCAAATAAAAGAAGGACTGGAAAAGGTCAAGTTTCATTCCAATCCCAAAGAAAGGCAATGCCAAAGAATGGTCAAACTACCACACAATTGCACTCATCTCACACACTGGTAAAGTAATGCTTAAAATTCTCCAAGCCAGGCTTCAGCAATACGTGAACCGTGAACTTCCAGATGTTCAAGCTGGTTTTAGAAAAGGCAGAGAAACCAGAGATCAAATTGCCAACATCCACTGGATCATGGAAAAAACAAGAGTTCCAGAAAAATATCTATTTCTGCTTTATTGACTATGCCAAAGCCTTTGACTGTGTGGATCACGATAAACTGTGGGAAATTCTGAAAGAGATAGGAATACCAGACCACCTGACCTGCCTCTTGAGAAACCTATATGCAGGTCAGGAAGCAACAGTTAGAACTGGACATGGAATAACAGACTGGTTCCAAATAGGAAAAGGAGTACATCAAGGCTGTCACCCTGCTTATTTA
>SJYA01001606.1:1671425-1826508 GCA_006410615.1 Neotragus moschatus
GAAAGTTATGACCAACCTAGATAGCATATTCAAAAGCAGAGACATTACTTTGCCAACAAAGGTCCATCTAGTCAAGACTATGGTTTTTCCAGTGGTCATGTATGCATGTGAGAGTTGGACTGTGAAGAAGGCTGAGTGCCGAAGAATCGATGCTTTCGAACTGTGGTGTTGGAGAAGACTCTTGAGAGTACCTCGGACTGCAAGGAGATCCAACCAGTGCATCCTAAAGGAGATCAGTCCTGGGTGTTCTTTGGAAGGAATGATGCTAAAGCTGAAACTCCAATATTTTGACCACCTCATGCGAAGAGTTGACTCATTGGAAAAGACTCTGATGCTGGGAGGGATTGGGGGCAGGAGGAGAAAGGGACAATGGAGGATGAGATGGCTGGATGGCATCACTGACTTGATGGACATGAATTTTGAGTGAACTCTGGGAGTTGGTGATGGACAGGGAGGCCTGGCGTGCTGCGATTCATGGGGTCGCAAAGAGTCGGACACGACTGAGTGACTGAACTGAACTGAAATAGTCTTACTATTTACTATTCAATAAAAAGTGATTATGTCATCTAGGCTAGATTAGGTAGGAAAAGAATGGGCTGATGGAGAATGACAAAGCTCTAGAGTCAAAGGATTAGGTAGTGGATCTCAACTCTGACTATATATAAGAATCACATGAGGAACTTTAAAAAAGTAATACCACTGGTAACAAGCTCACCTTCAGAATTCTTTGGAAAAAGGGTCTAGGCATTGGCATTTTTCCCAAGCTCCCTTGGCTGAGAACTGCTAAGAAGTTGTGAAGAAACAGCAAATTTGTGGCAGTGAGGGCATCTGAGCAAGTAGGGTGGTAAGATAGGAAATGGTGAGCTGATGGTACAAAAGTGAGATAGACACAATAGAAATGTCAGAGGTAGCACAGCTTCTGGTCATGACAAGATTCAGGTTCAGACCATGAGACGGTGAGTGAAGGCAGAGAAGAAAAAGTCACTGGAGGTGTGGAGGTTAAAGAACCAGGAACACAAGGTACTAGAATGCTCATCAAGTGGAGAGAGAAAGCAGTGAGAAAAATTACAGAAGATGGCAGAGAGGAAGATATGAAGCTGGAGCTAAATTCTTCAAATGAAGAGGAATGGCCAGTGGATTGGCAAAGCATACCAATATGGAAAGGAAGAGACTGAATAATGACGGATTTTGTCTACGATGCTTGCTAGCAACAGATTTTAAAATTATTAAGAGACTACTAATTCTACTTCCACCCCAAACAGGATTTTCAATTACTTTGTTCAGTGGTGGTTACACCAAGGCAAGATGAAAAACCAATGAAATGAAATCTTCTAAAATGCTCTAAGTGTTCTGACTGAGCTAGAACACTAGCTCAATATCCCTTGAGATGCTTCCCATTGAATTCTCTCTTTCCCTTTAAAAAAAATATACATACATCAAGAATAATGGAAAGGATCAAGAAGTCGCCATGACAAGGGTTCTTAAGTTGTACACTCTTAAAATAAACTTTAAACTTAGAGGATGGGCATGTGCATGTGTTCCTGAAGAGAAAGTTCATAACTATAATCAAATTCTCAAAGGGTTAGTGACCCCAAAACAAAGAACCACGCAACTAAGATATATTTCCTAATTAGATGGCCAGGCTACTTTTAAGTGCACCTATGCCACCCTTAATAAAAAACCTCCAAACTCTTCTAACAAGTCAATATTTTCTTCAGTTCAACTCAGTTCAGTTGCTCAGTCGGGTTGCGACCCCATGGACTGCAACACGCCAGGCCTCCCTGTCCATAACCAATACCTGGAGTTTACGCAAACACATGGCTATTGAGTTGGTGATGCCAACCAACCATCTCATTCTCTGTCTTCCCCTTCTCCTCTTGCCTTCAATCTTTCCCAGCATTAAGGCGTTTTCAAAAGAGTCAGATCTTCATATCAGGTGGCCAAAGTATTAGAGTTTCAGATTTAACATCAGTCCTCCCAATGAATATTTAGGACTGATTTCCTTTAGAATGGACTGGTTGGATCTCCTTGCTATCCAAGGGACTCTCAAGAGTCTTCAACACCACAGTTCAAAAGCATTAATTCTTTGGCATGCAGCTTTCTTTATAGTCCAACTCTCACAACCATACATGACCACTGGAAAAACCAAAGCTTTGACAAGACAGGCTTTTGTTGGCAAAGTAATGTCTCTGCTTTTTAATAAACTGTCTAGGTTGGACATAACTTTTCTTCCAAGGAGCAAGCGTCTTTCCATTTCATAGCTGCAGTCACCATCTGCAGTGATTCTGGAGCACAAAACAATAAAGTCTGTCACTGTTTCTACTGTTTCCCCATCTATTTGCCATGATGTGATGGGACCAGATGCCATGATCTTGATTTTCTGAATGCTAAGTTTTAAGCCAACTTCTTCACTCTCCTCTTTCACTTTCATCAAGAGGCTCTTTAGTTCTTCTTCGCTTTCTGTCATAAGAGTGGTGTAATCTGCATATCTGAGGTTATTGATATTTCTCCCGGCAACCTTGATTCCAGCTTGTGCTTCTTCCAGCCCAGCATTTCTCANATTTGGCAATGAGTTCATGATCTGAGCCACAGTCAGCTCCTGGTCTTGTTTTTGCTGATTGTATAGAGCATCTCCATCTTTGGCTGCTAATATAATCAATCAGATTTCGGTGTTGACCATCTGGTGATGCCCATGTGTACAGTCTTCTCTTGTGTTGTTGGAAGAGGGTGGTTGCTACGACCAGTCCGTTCTCTTGGCAAAGCTCTGTTAGCCTTTCCCTGCTTCATTCTGTATCTCAAAGCCAATTTGCCTGTTACTCCAGGTGGTTCTCAACTTCCTACTTTTGCATTCCAGTCCCCTATAGCAAAAAGGACATCTTTGGGTGCTAGCTCTCAAAGGCCTTGTAAGTTTTCATAGAACTATTCAACTTTAGCTTTTTCAGCATTATTGGTCGGGGCATAGACTTGGATTACTGTGACCCTGAATGGTTTGCCTTGGAAATGAACAGAGGTCATTCTGTCGTTTTTGAGACTGTATCTAAGTACTGAATTTCAGAGTCTTTTGTTGACCATGATGGCTACTCCATTTCTTCTAACGGATTCTTGCCCATAGTAGTAGATGTCATGGTCATCTGAGTTAAATTCACCCCTGCCAGTCCATTTTAGTTTGCTGATTCCTAAAATGTCTATGATTACTCTTGCCATCTCCTGTTTGACCTCTTCCAATTTGCCTTGATTCATGNTGTTGACCATGATGGCTACTCCATTTCTTCTAACGGATTCTTGCCCATAGTAGTAGATGTCATGGTCATCTGAGTTAAATTCACCCCTGCCAGTCCATTTTAGTTTGCTGATTCCTAAAATGTCTATGATTACTCTTGCCATCTCCTGTTTGACCTCTTCCAATTTGCCTTGATTCATGTGGGCTGCCATCTATGGGGTCGCACAGAGTCGGACACGACTGAAGCGACTTAGCAGCAGCAGTAGCATGTACCTAACATTCCAGGTTTCCATACAATATTGCTCTTTACAGCATAGGACTTTACTTCCATCACCAGTCACATTCACAACTGGGTATTGTGTTTGCTTCAGCTCTGTCTCTACATTCTTTCTGGAGTTAGTTCTCCATCAATCTCAGTAGCATATTGGGCACCTACTGACCTGGGGAGTTCATCTTTCAGTGTCCTATCTTTTCGCCTTTTCAGACGGTTCATGGGGTTCTCAAGGCAAGAATACTGAAGCGCTTTGCCATTCCCTTCTCCAGTGGACCATGTTTTGTCAGAACTCTCCACCATGACCCATCTGTCTTGGGTGGCCCTACATGGCATGGCTCATAGTTTCACTGAGTTAGACAAGGCTGTGGTCCATGTCATCAGATTGGTCAGTTTTCTGTGATTGTGGTTTTCTTAGCTATAGGTAAAACCTACTCACCTACCCACTAAAAGTGTGTTAGTGAAAAGTCTGTCTGTAAAGATGAAGAAACAGAGGTATTGGCTGATAGGAGAAAAGATCAATTCAAAAGCCTGATTCAAGGGCACAGCAAGGTGCAACGTAATGTTCCCTCTATCCATAATAAATGAGTCCCTGGGAAGTCAGGCATTCACTGCATATTAAAAGAGTTATTCTTTTAACTGAACTAGGGAAGCTGTTATTTTTAGAAATACCATAGGGAATGATTTTAGAAATGCATAATTCTTTTGATACTGTAACAGAGCCTGTAATTTATTGCTGTTGGTGTCTTTTAATCCAGATTGGTGCAGATACAGTGTTTGCTTATGGCAAGACAGAGATATGTGCCAGGTGATAAATATTCTTCTTCCTCCAATGTGGTAGATCTGATGGTAAATACTATTAAGACCCCTAGCAGAGGACACCACTGTTCTGCAGTTTCTGCCATTTACCTGGTTTTTCCTAGTCCATATAAGGAGAATGTAGGATCACTAATTAAGAAGACACTGCAGAGGGCTCAGCCACAATAAACGTGTCTTCGCCCCCAAAAAAAAAAAAAAAAAAAAGACGACACTGCAGGGTTCCCTCTATCCAGCTAAAGTACCTACCAGTTCCTCCTTGACAGCCATGTCTTCTGAGCCATCGCTGATCTGCAGCGTTTTCTTCGCTCGTGGTACTCTCTTTGGTTTGGATACCTTGGAAACAGGTGGCTTACGGCTCCTGGGGACTTTCTTTTGGGGTTCCCAGGCACTGTCCTCCTTATCATCTTCAGAGGCAGATGATCTGGGAGTAAAACAACAGAAAAATTTTCAGAAAATGGAAACCAAATGCTAAAGGTTTCTGAAAAAGAGACATATGCTTCTTGAAAAAAAAAAAAAGGTAGGTGTTTAAAATAAAATGTAGTGATGTGAATACAGATTATGAACTGAACCAAAAAATTTGACCAGAAATACCCTCCAGTAAACTGTAAATCATAGGTCTCCCTTCATTTTCCTCTTACCTAACCAATATACACAACCATATACTCAAGACATAGGAAATCATTTATTTCCTTAAGAAGTAAATAGTAAATGGGTCATGTCACACCATAGTCATGGTGAGGTTTTCCATTTTTTAAACAATATCTAAAGACATTTTTGATTGTTACTATTCAGGTGGGGGAGGGGGAATATAACCAACTAATGGGTAGAGACCAGGGATGCTGCTAAAGATCCTACAAAGACAGTTCCCATATCAAAGAATTATCTGGTCAGTAGTGCTGAAGTTGAGAAATTGTGCTCTAAATCAACATAAAAAAACTCCTCTACACTCATGGATCATATATTCTAGTGTAAATATTATATTATACACTTAATTGATCACTTTCTCCTTGTTCAACAGTGTATCATCAACACCTAAACAGAGCCTGGAACATAGCTCTGTTCAATAAACACACTGAGTTCAATAGATATTTGTTGCATGAATGAATGAAAAAACAAAGCCTTCTTCCAAAAAAAATGACTTCTGAAGTTAGTAAATGACAGAATGCATATCCCTAAAATATACATCATTCTTCCCACGCCATATAAAACAAGTATGCTTACAACTCAGAGAAGGAAGAGAATTCATCTTTGGATATCACAGTCTGGACCTTTGCTTTTGCTCTTCTTGGAAATGATGACATCTGGAAGAAGAAATATAACATGAAATCACCATGATTTAAATCACTTGAATGACTGATAGCTTATTTTGTCTACAAAATGATGTGCCGTTGAAAACTAACACTCCAATAGCTCTTCTGCTAGAAAATGCCATAGGAGGAAAAAAATGATTCACAAGCCTGAACACTTGTTTTCCCTTCTATGGCTGCCAATTATAAGGGCAGCTAACAGCCTTCCAATAACTTCAAAAGCCTGGTGAGTGTGGGCCATCTTTGGAAAAATGTAAGTCCTATAGGGTGAGAACTCAATTTTTTTTTCAGAATTATAGGCTTGCATATACTTGAAGTATTATTTGATAACTTATCAGATAGCAAATAATAAAGTCCTTTATTAAACTGTATCTCAAAGATAAGAAATGTCTTCCCTCTTCTTTATCTTCTTAAAAGTACAGTTGATGCCGATCTACAAAGCTGACAGTCAATTACATGATGCTGATTGACTTAAGCAGCCAGGCTGTTCCTAAAACAAGATAATCTAGTCCCTTATTACAAAATTTCACAATATTTAAGTAGGATAATAAATCACAAATGCCACTAGAAAGTATTTCCCAAGTTCAAAGGCCCAGCTCTAAATGGAAAAAAAAAAAAACAGAGAGAGAGTCAAACAGCCAGAGATGTCATACAATACACATATTTTGTTTTAGCTGATTTTACTACCTGAAGAACGTATGTCAAACCTAAAAACTACACTGGACTCTACAATGCTTGTAAACCTTTCAACAAGTTCCTAAACGAAGCCTACATTATAATGCCTCTGTTCTAATTTCTGCTGGGAAAAGGAACACCTCCCAGAAATACCAAAGGGGTTGTCACAAAAAAAGGGAACACATCATCCTGGCAGCTACCCCTCAACTCTGTATAGTGGGTACAAATACTGGACAGGAAAGCACCCAGAGGGAACCAGGAGAACAAAAGGAAGTAGAGAATCTTCCATCTTCTCCTTCATCCCCTTTTTGGAATTTTATGTTTCTCAAGGCCATCATTCCTTAAATAAGTGCTCCTTGATACTGATCATAAAGGAATGGATAACTTGTGATTTCTGTGCTGAATGTATTGTACCACAACACAGAAACAGAGGAAGTCAGCGTATGATACAGTGGCATTTCAAACCAGGACAGAAATGAATTATTCAATAAGTGGTATTACAACAACCAGCTATCCTCTGCAGGAAAATGAGTGTTTAATTCTTGCTTGCACACCATGAACTAAAAATACATACCACACTGATGATGTAAAGGTACCAAATTAAAAAAAAAAAAAAAAAAACTACAGTACTACAAAAAGTAAAGAAGACTATTTTCATAACTTTGAGTGGAGATGGGAGACTAAAGCTTTTTCTAGGCATGACTCAAAATTCCAACCAAACCAATTTTCTCTGCTGCTGCTGCTGCTGCTGCTAAGTCGCTTCAGTCGTACGGACTCTGTGCGATCCCATAGACGGCAGCCCACCAGGCTCCCCCGTCCCTGGGATTCTCCAGGCAAGAGTACTGGAGTGGGTTGCCATCGCCTTCTCCGAATTTTCTCTGCAGTATCCTCCAAAAAAATCACAGGACACAGTATCTGAGATCTCAGAACTAAGGGTAAAGGGAGTAAGAGCTGGGTGTATGCTGTCTCAGGCAAAGGAATGTCTCTACAAGCTCTACTCTGCTTCATGGATTTAACAAACGCCCCAGCTAAGTCTGGAGGTTTCTTCTCCGGAAAATGTAAAACAAAGTCTCTAAACTAGGGGATACTAAGTACAGCTGTTGGTAGGGGAACCATACCGAGATTCCCGGTCCCCTTCTCCCACTGTGCTCCCAAAAAAGCTGTCAGGCAGATTCCTACCATCTAAGGAGTAGTGTGTAAAGACTCTTTCTTGTGAATCTGACCCGCCTAAGAATAAAAAGCTAAAGATGCTAAGCTCCCCACAAACAACTCAACCAGATCAGTGTGCCCCTAGGCACAGAGCTGAGGATCCAGCAGATTCTGCCCGGGACATGATCTGAGAGAAGGACATGATCTTCCTACCCCACCTCCGCTCATTTGAGGTATGAAAACCATCTAGGTCTACTCGGCTTTCCCACAACTGCGCTTATGTACTAAGTGCTGAAATTTGACTGAGAAGACGCGTCAGGTAACACGCAGCAGCTAGGATGGGTTTTCCGAGGGGGTAGGGTGTGGGATACTGCAGTAATATGTAATGAAACACCTCACTTTAAAAACGGATGTTATTCCCCCAGTGACCACTCAGAACTTTTTTAATGGTCCCAAAAATATCGGAGCCCGGGCACCTGGCTCCAGCGAGCCCGCAGGAAGCCCGCGAAGGCGNGACAGGGAGTCCTGGTGTGCTGCGATTCATGGGGTCACAAAGAGTCGGACACGACTGAGCGACTGAACTAACTAGCTAGCTAACAGATGGTATCAAAACCACCAGTCTTTTTACATACATAAATTTTCCTGAAACCACCATTACACAGATAGAAAACATTCTTTGTAGAAAAATGGCCTAACTTCACAGTGAAAGATGATCACAGTATGAGCTTAAAATACCCTAAGTATTTGTTACCCTAAAGGAAGGCTTTAAAATTGAGAAAGTGCCACCCACAAGCTTTAGCAAATACTGTGAAAGTTAGCTAAACCATAATGTTCATACAACATAAGTGGGTGTTTTGTTTAGACTGGACCATGACCTGAATATAAGAAAATACAGACAGTTTACTGAGAAACTCCTGCTGGATTCTGAAAGTTAGAGAGTTTAGCAGAAGTAGGTGTTGCATATATAAGGAACTTTCATAACTTTCTGAGGTTTTTGTTAGTTGGGGAACCCAGATTTATAGTTCCTATAACTTTTAGGCCTATTTCTAGAAATCATTAGCTAGTATTTCTCAAAATTTTATGCACATTAGAATCATGGGAAGAATTTCTTTTTAAACAGTGATTCCCAGTCCTTGTGGTAGTGCTGGAGCAGATTCTTGAGAGTCCCTTGTACTTTAAGGAGAGCAGACCAGTCATTCCTAAAAGAAATCAACCCTGAATATTCACTGGGGGGATTGATGCTGAAGCTAAGTTCCAAAACTTTGGCCACTAGATGAAAAGAGCTGATGCATTGGAAAAGACTTTGATGCTGGGAAAGATCAAAGGCAAAAAGAGAAGGGGGTGGCAGAGGGTGAGATGGCTAGATGGCATCATTGACTCAATGGACATAAATTTGAGCAAACTCCAGGAGATAGTGAGGACAGAGGAGCCTGGTGTGCTGCAGTCCATGGGGTCACAAAGTGTTAGAGTTAGACACAACTTAGCAACTGAACAACAACAACAGTCTAGCACCCAGGATCCCAACTGAGTGAGTTTGCCTGATGAAGGTGTTTATACATTACTGGAAAAACTGGCTTAATTCTTAACATGTACTTAATTTAGAAAACTTAGAGGACTGAGCTATAGTAGTATACTTTCTAAATTTAATGTTTTATGGTGCTTAACCTTAAACATGGTCATCCTAAAGGTGGACCAAATAGCTCCTGCTAGCCACACTGACTGTTGTGGTGTGTGTATGACTGTTGTGGTGTGTGTGTGACTGTTGTGGTGTGTGCTAAGTCACTTCAGTGGTGTCAGACTCTGTACAACTGCGTGGACTGTAATTTGCCAGGTTCCTCTGTCCATGGAATTCTCCAGGCAAGAACACTGGAGTGAGTTTCCATGCCCTCCTCCAGGGAATCTTCCCTGTCTAGAGATCGAACCTACATTTCTTGTCTCCTGCACTAGCAGGTGGGTTCTTTACCACTAGTGCCACCTGGGAAGCCTGACTATTGTGGTATAATTTATTAATTGAAAATAGCTTTCACTTAGGGATTGCTTAATATTTGCCAGATATTGTGGCAATTACTTTATAAACTTTTTCATTTTGTTTTTAAAATAATTTTGAGGCAGTAGAATGATATATTTATTTCCATTTTAAGATGATAAAACTGAAACTTCGCACACTCACCCCAATTCACCCAAAATTATACAGCACTATTAAATAAATTTATCACAAGCTAAAAAAAAATTTAGTTTTATGCAAACTAGCTTTATATCTACAACTAAACCCTTACATATTAGTTATCTATTGCTGCATAGCAAATTATCTGATAATATTTTTTTCATTCTATAAATGTTTTATATAACCTCTTGGTAAATAAACTGGATGAACTGGAGTTCAGAAAGAGAGTCTGGATAGGTAAGAGGGCATATTCAAAGACTATATTTGTCAATCAAATTAAATGACATGTTAAAAATAATGTTCCCAGGCTATTTCATAACATAGCAAAAACCTCCAGTTAAAAGACAAGTTCTAGGAATATAATGGACAACATAATGACTATAGTGAACAATATTATATTGTATATTTTAAAATGATTAAGAGTAGTTATTAAAAGTTCTCATCACAAGGAAATGTTTTATGTCAGTTGCTTGTTAAATAATTAACTTTACTAAAAAGTAAATTTATATAAAAGTAGGTCTGTCCTAATTGGAGCAAGTATTTTTTCTGTACCCCAGCACACAAACCACTGAAAATTGTTCCTTTTACTAATGGGCCTTTAAATTTTCATCACCTTGCANTTGCCAGATATTGTGGCAATTACTTTATAAACTTTTTCATTTTGTTTTTAAAATAATTTTGAGGCAGTAGAATGATATATTTATTTCCATTTTAAGATGATAAAACTGAAACTTCGCACACTCACCCCAATTCACCCAAAATTATACAGCACTATTAAATAAATTTATCACAAGCTAAAAAAAAATTTAGTTTTATGCAAACTAGCTTTATATCTACAACTAAACCCTTACATATTAGTTATCTATTGCTGCATAGCAAATTATCTGATAATATTTTTTTCATTCTATAAATGTTTTATATAACCTCTTGGTAAATAAACTGGATGAACTGGAGTTCAGAAAGAGAGTCTGGATAGGTAAGAGGGCATATTCAAAGACTATATTTGTCAATCAAATTAAATGACATGTTAAAAATAATGTTCCCAGGCTATTTCATAACATAGCAAAAACCTCCAGTTAAAAGACAAGTTCTAGGAATATAATGGACAACATAATGACTATAGTGAACAATATTATATTGTATATTTTAAAATGATTAAGAGTAGTTATTAAAAGTTCTCATCACAAGGAAATGTTTTATGTCAGTTGCTTGTTAAATAATTAACTTTACTAAAAAGTAAATTTATATAAAAGTAGGTCTGTCCTAATTGGAGCAAGTATTTTTTCTGTACCCCAGCACACAAACCACTGAAAATTGTTCCTTTTACTAATGGGCCTTTAAATTTTCATCACCTTGCACCAGCCTGTTGATAAGAGGGAACCACAAATGCCAACAAGAACTGATGGTAATCACCCTGGAATCTGTTGTTATCCGTGCCCAACCAGCACTAGTTGGATCCTATCTACATCAAACGGGAAAGCTTTGGCCCTGAAAATTCTTCCTCTATTCTGTATTGAACTTTTTTAGCTATTTTTTTTTAATAGGCCTGACATCTCAGCATAGCTCTGGTAGCTACTATTTGCCAGGATTGCTAGAATTGATTTTGCTTACTTGAGATTTAATACTACTTCTGTGTGTAGAAAACATTCAGAGTGATCTGGGAAGTGGCTATTTGCATTTCTAAATATCATCATCAATCGGAATGCATCAGCAATGCTGGGTTAGTGACATGCAGAACTGCTAGCATCTTAGAGTCATTCATTGCATCTGCCTCCTGGCGTATTTAGCGAACACCATGTATGAGCTATCATGGTAATCTAAAGGATGCCAAGTGCTTTGGAGCCAATTAAAAAAATTTTTTTTTCCTTTCAAGATATCTCTCTCCTCCTCTCCCTAGATGCTGCTAGATGGTTCTGCTGAAAGTCAACATCTCATAAAAGCAGAGCATCTGATATATTTATGCTTTGCCTTATGGAACAATTTCATCAGTAGAAATGTGAAGGAAGCAATGAGAGGGACTGCCGGGAGCCAGCGTGAGGAATCCCACCCGTGACAAGGTCACGCGGCAGGAGATTTTGATGGGCANCTTATATTTCTAATAAATAAGTTTTTTCCTCGCCGATGCCGTCCCCGCTTCGAATTCCCTGGACCTGCCAGGGCTGGACCCCGGCAAGGGACAGCTACAGTGAACTCAGTTTTAACCAATAAAGATCTGGTTGGTGATTTGAAAGTGACAAAAAATTTGGGGAAAGGGGATGATGTCAGCTGGAGAGTGCCTGGTCAGGCTCAGTGCTGAACTTGGGTTGAGAGTGGGGTATATGATGGCACAGTCATGACTAGGAAAAAACACAAAACTGTACAAATCTGAACAAATGTAATGGTGGCAGGAGGACCCAAGTCCTGTTGCACTTTTAGAATTTGGATTATTGTTCAATTGTTTCATTTATTAACATAATTATGTGATTCAAATAGTGAAGGTTACAAAAGGGAATGCAATAGAAATCCTGTCACCTCTGCTCCTCAGTCACTTAGTTTTTCTCCCTTTGAGCAATATTTTTTTACCAGTTTCTTACAAATTCTCCTAGAGAAACTTCTTTGCATATGCAATCAAAAGAAATAATATACTTTTTCAAACGTATGATCCCATTGATTACAAAATGTACCATTATTATGCTTATATACTATATGTATATAAAGTATGGAGCTTCCCCAGTGGCACTAGTTGTAAAGAATCTGCCTGCCAATGCAAGAGATTGATCCCTGCATCAGGAAGATCCTGTGGAAGAGAATATGGAAACCCACTCCAGTATTCTTGCCTGGAGAATCCCGTGAACGAGGAGCCTGGCAGGCTGCAGTCCATGGGATTGCAGAGTTGGACACAGTTGAGCGACTGAGCATAGCACAGCATACTATATATCAGTCAGTTGAGATCAATTGCTCAGTCGTGTCCGACTCTCTGCGACCCCATGAATTGCAGCACGCCAGGCCTCCCTGTCCATCACCAACTCCTGGAGTTCACTCAGACTCAGGCCCATTGAGTCAGTGATGCCATCCAGCCATCTCATCCTCTGTCATCCCCTTCTCCTCCTGCCCCCAATCCCTCCCAGCATCACAGTCTTTTCCAAGGAGTCAGCTCTTCGCATGAGGTGGCCAAAGTACTGGAGTTTCAGCTGTAGCATCATTCCTTCCAAAGAACACCCAGGGCTGATCTCCTTCAGAATGGACTGGTTGGATCTTGCAGTCCAAGGGACTCTCAAGAGTCTTCTCCATCACCACAGTTCAAAAGCATCAGTTCTTCGGCGGTCAGCCTTCTTCACAGTCCAACTCTCGCATATATATCTGTAATATGGTGGGCTATATTATGTGGCATATATTATGCATACACTATAATTATAGTACGTTATAACGTACTATATACTTTTCTATATATACTTTTCTAGTATACTACTAGAAAAGAAAACTATTAAAAAGCACTACCAAATAAATTACTATTNAGTTCTTCGGCGGTCAGCCTTCTTCACAGTCCAACTCTCGCATATATATCTGTAATATGGTGGGCTATATTATGTGGCATATATTATGCATACACTATAATTATAGTACGTTATAACGTACTATATACTTTTCTATATATACTTTTCTAGTATACTACTAGAAAAGAAAACTATTAAAAAGCACTACCAAATAAATTACTATTTGCCATCAATACAATGAATTCTAATTTCAGAGACATCCAAAGTATGAAAATGCATGCATTTTAGAATCAATGAAACATGCCCTATATTCTTTTTTCCAAATTTTACACAAAAGATTGTAGCCTATGTTTATGATTCTGTACTGTCTTGCTTCACTCAAGAATATATCCTGGAGCTTATTTCATATCAGAACCTAAGGTATTTTCTCCTCCTTTTTTATGTGGGAAAACTGTGAAAAGAAGACTTTAACAAATATATTTTAATATAGAAAGTGAAAAAGAAAGGAATAGGACATTCTTTGGAAAAGACAGTGAATAAACTGCAGATGACTGAAAGAAAACGCATAACTCTTATTTTGCTTGCTTCTCCAAGGATAAAGATATTGGAAAGTTGGATAGGATAAACAAGGATAAACAAATTGGAAAGTTAAATGAAAAAGGACTCAAGTTTGCCATAAAAGTTAAAAAAAATAGTAAGACAATATCTAAATAATTTACAGGAGTTAAGGCATTTGAGCCTGAACAAATGTAAACACAGTACTAAAAGAAATGCATAGAGGTGATAAAATCATTTTGGGTAATTCTGTGAAATAGTGAACGACAGAAGAGGTGATTAAAGAGGCAGTAAAGGATTTTTACAAAAGGGGAAAATGTAAGTTACAGGAAATACAGGCTAGTAAATTTTCCTATTCACAAGTTTTAAAATACACAATGAAAATATGATTTACTAGCACTTAAGAAGTACAAATGTCATGTCTGCTTAGTCACTCAGTTGTGCCCGACTCTTTGTGACCCCATGAACTGCAGCCTGCCAGGCTCCTCCATCCATGGGGCTTCTTCAGGCAAGAATACTGGAGTGAGTTGCCATGCTCTCCTCCAGGGGATCTTCCCAACCCAGGAATCTAACCCAAGTCTCCCACATTGCTGGCAGATTATTTACCATCTGAGCCACCAGGGAAGCCCAAAAATGTCATACTTATTTTTAAAATTAAAAAAAAAATGAGGTGATTAAAAGGAACCAGAAGAGATTCGCTGGAACTGTTATGCCACAGCTAGGTTGTGACTCTGATGAGGGGGAAAGAACTGAAGAGAAGCTTGCTGTGCAAACAAACTAAACAATTGCCCTGCCAACAGTCAAGTGACTGTGCCCTACACCTCTGCTCTGAGTGACATGAAGAGCAACAAGGTGGGAAATGGAGCTGGATTCGAGTCCTGCTGCTGACACTACCTAGTAAGCTCGGAAAAGTCACTCATTTTATTTTTACTTATCTAAAATAAGACTTCATTTGTTAATTCCTAAATTTCTTTCTGTGAATTATTTTTTAACTATAATCTGGTTATAACTATATTGTTGTTGTCTAATCACTAACTCGTGTCTGACTCTTTGTGACTCCATAGACTATAGCCCACCAGATTCCTCTCTCCATGGGATTTTCCAGGCAAGAATACTAGAGTGGGTGGCCATTCCCTTCTCCAGGGGATCTTCCTGACCCAGGGATCGAACTCATGTCTCCTGAATTGGCAGGCAGATTCTTTACTGCTGCACTACCAGGAAAACTATAACTATATTACAAAAAGGTATATACTATCTCTGTAATCTAGAAAATTTGTAAGATCAAGAGTTTGTTGCTGTAAGCAAAATGTCTGATGTCTATCATGGTACCTTTGAGGAAATGATAAAGGAATATGGGTTAGGTTCCCATCTAGTTCCAATCAAGCTAATGTTTCTACACAACATGTTGGTTAATAAATCAAATAAAGACATAGGGTTGGGAAAACCAGGGTTCAAAATCACCTCAAATTTATGAAAAATACCTGAATTCAATAAAGGGAAATTTAATAAAGTTGATCCTGAACTCCTCTATTTTGTTTTGTTTATTGCTGTACCTGTTTGCATGAGGGATCTTAGTTCCTTGCCTAAGGACTGAACCCGAGCCCCCTGCATTGGAAGCATGTAATTTTAACCACTGGACCACCAGGGAAGTCCCTCCTCTATTTTGACTGTTAAAAAAAATGTTATTTATAGTGTGAAGAAATTAGAACCTTCATATATTGCTGGTAGAAATGTAAAAAATGGTGCAGACGCTGTGGAAAACAGTTCCTCAAAAATTTAAACATTAGACCTGCCAAATGACCCAGCAATTCCACCCCTAGATATATATCCATGAGATATGAAGACATGTTCATACAAAGACATGTACATTAAAGTTTATAGCAGCATTTGTAATAGCAGAAAAGGGAAACAACCCAATTGACTATCAGTTGACAAATAGGTGAGTAAAATATAGTATATCCAGACAATGGAATATTAATCAGCCACTAAAAGGAATGAAGTATTGATATATACTACAAGATAAATGGACCTAAAAGCATTATCCTCAGGGCTGTGTGTTTTATTTCCTAATTGGAGGAATCTATGAATAAATTAGGCAATCACTTAACAATTGATTTAGATCATGTGAATTCCTTTTTACTGCCAGAGAGGGTTAATTAGATCAGATTGTTTTGTGGCCTTTTCTAGACTTCCGTATCACTGACATTTTTTCCCCCTTTGTGTTCTTCTATCTTTTCCTTTCATTATTTTCTTTTTAATCTCAAGAAGTGCATCGTTTTATCTATATTTTAATTTGTAAGAAATTTTTTCCTTTTGTTGAATTAGAAAAGTTGACAATATATATTTCTCCAACAACAACAAAAAATTATCCTCAGTGAAAGAAGACAAACAGAAAAGGCCACATATTGTATAAATGCATTTATATAAAATATCCAGAATAGGCAAATCCATAGAGACAAAGGGAGAGTTAATGATTGTCATGGGTAGGAATAGAGGCAATGAGAAATGACTTCTGAGGTTTCTTTGGGTGATAATGAAAGTGTTCTGGAATTAGATCATGATGATAGTTATGCAATCTTGTGAATAAACCACACACCACTGAGCTGTACATTTGAAAATGATAAATTGTATGGCATGTGAATTTTATCTTAATATTAAAAAAATAATTTTAAATGTATTTACAGAGAATCAGTATGGCAGAATAGACTTCATAATTTAATAAGATGAAAAGAAAACTGTAATTTTGAGTTGGCTATGAGCTCTTACTTGAATTATCAGGCTGAAATGGCTGCTTAAGAAACTATGCCACCTTGAATTTTGTTAACACTTCCTGAGAATGTATTGGGAATTAGCCAATATGTTCCAGGATCATCAGAACAATTCCGTAAATGGCTGCCGTTATCTTCATTTTACAGAAAACGAACCTGGAGGTTAAGTGACTTGCCAGAGAGCAATCAGGTAGGAAAGAGAGGGGCAGGCTTCCAGGGCCTACATACTTATGTATGTGACAACTGCACTATATTTGTGTTAAGAAAAGATGAAAATTGAGATCAAGGGAGTGATAGCCTGACAGCCAAGGACACTAATCATACTTCATCTTGGCTATTGTGGCCAGGTCTGAAAACCACGGTTTTAGATTATGTGCATAAGCTCTTTGATGCTGCTCCCTTCAAAAGGTGAAGTCAAACTTCCCTCCTTGAAGGGAGCTGTGGGCTGTGCTTTGGAACTGGCTTCTATAGAATAAGAAGGAAATAATAGTATGTGATTCTGATATTAGGACATAAAACCTATTATATCCCTCTTGCTTTCTCTTTTGGATCAGTACCTCTAGAGGAAGCAAACTGCCATATGTTGAGGACACTCAACCAGTCCTATGGAGAGATCCACACAGTGAGGAGTTGAGCCCTTTAGGAACTCAGGCCTTCTGCCAAAAAGCAGCAGTAACTTGCCAACCATGTGAATGGGCCTTCTTAGAAGAAGACCTTCCTGTCCCATTCCAACCTTCAGATGATTGACTCTTGATTGGGACCTTATGAGAGACCCAGAGCCCAGAACCACCCCTAAGCTATTTGTGGATTCCTGACTTTCTTTTGGGAATGATGAAAATGTTCTGGAATTACACTGTAATGATGGTTGCACAACCTTTAGTGAATACATTAAAAATCCCTGAATTATATACTCAGAAATGGTGTAAAATAATATACAGTTAAAGCTTCAAACTGCTAAGTTTTAGAATCATTCGTTTCATAGCAATATATAAGTTTAAGGGACACTGAAAAACCTAAATATTTCCCGAAAAAGACAACCAGGAGGTCCCTAGGGTAAAAGCTCTATCATATGTGGAATGCACTCAAGGTATTTTTGTCTGGACTAGGGGAGTCTGATGAGGACTTGGCTTCTGCATGCAACTATCTTCCAGGAGGGTGACAGCAGCATCAAGGCTGAATAAGATGCTCTCTTATTGTGTCCCCTCAACAGCAACAATTCAGTATCCATCCATGGACAAAAGTGCCTTGTGGGAGCTGTGGGATCCAGTGTTATGACAAGGGAATTTTGCACACTTGTGCATCAAGTAATAAGCATATAGACCTCAAAGCCATGAATGGGCTCAACCTTTCTTGACCACGGACTGAGAGCCCCTGGAAAACATTGTCTTAGACAAATACCTATGGATGAGAGATCCTTTGTGGAAGTCTAGATTTCCAGAGGAGGTGTATCAGCACACAACTGGAACAAAGTAAATGAGTTTGGACACACTGGAAGAGGTTAGTAAAGACTGGAGGAGATGAATGTTACTTCAAATACCAAAATAACAATGCAGAACTTCACAGAACATGAAAAATCATGGAAACATGACACCACCACAAGCTCATGATAATTTTCTAGTAACTGACCCCAGTAATATGGAGATCTATTATTTTCCCAACAAAGTATTCAGAATAGCTGTCTTACAGAAGCTCAACAAAACTAAGAGCTGTTTTTCTGAAAAGATAAACAAAATTGACACATCTTTAGCAAGACTAAGAATAGAAGAAGATATTCAAATATATAAATCAAAAATAAAAGAAGAAACATTACAGATGATATCACAGAAACATAAAGAATCATAAGAGACTATGAATAATTATACATCACCAAACTGGACAATCTAGAAGATATGGATAAATTTCTAGAAACACATAACCTACCCAGACTGAATCATGAGGAAACAGAAAATCTACACAAACCATAATGAGTAAGAAAATTAAATCAGTAATCAAAAATCTACCAACAAAGAAAAACCAAGGACCAGATGCTGTTCCTAGTGAGTTATGCCAAACATTAAAGAAGAATTAATACCAATCCTTGTCAAACGCTTCCAAAAAATTGAAGAGGAAGGACCACTTTCAAACTCATTTTATCAGGCCACCATTACCCTAATACCAAAGCCAGATAAGGATACTACAAGGAAAGAAAACTATAGGCCAGTATCCCTGATGAATATAGATGCAAAAATTCTCAATAAAATATTAACAAACTAAATTCAACAATACATTAAAGTATCATACGCCATGACCAAATGGAACTTATCGCTGGGATTTAAATAGTTCAATATATGCAAATCAATCATCCGCTGGATCATGGAAAAAGCAAGAGAGTTCCAGAAAAACATCTATTTCTGCTTTATTGACTATGCCACAGCCCGTGACTGTGTGGATCACAATAAACTATGGAAAATTCTGAAAGAGATGGGAATACCAGACTACCCAACCTGCCTCTTGAGAAACCTNTGCATATAAGTTAAATAAGCAGGGTGACAATATACAGCCTTGACATACTGCTTTCCTGATTTGGAACCAAGCTATTGTTCCATGTCCAGTTCTAACTGTTGTTTCTTAACTTGCATAAAGATGTTTGTCTTGGGTCTTTTTAATACTCCTCTCTCTGTTTAAGCTTTTGAATATATGGCAGTCAGTTATAATAACCATTTTAATGTCTTCATCTGGTAATGTAACATCTCTGCCAGTTCTAGATCCGTTTCAAATGATTTGCTTCTCTCCTCATCATGGAACTTATTATTTTTTTTTTTTTTTGCTGCTTTGCATACATGGTAATGTTTTATTGGATGAACAATCAAAATTGCAGCAGAATTGTTGGCAGATATAGGCAAGCTGACATGTGGAAAGGCAAAGGACCTTTGAAAAAGAAAAATAAAAGTTAAAGGACTCACATTACTTACTTTTGAAACTTATCCTAAAGCTAAATGATTGAAATAATGTGGTACTGGTGAAAGTTTAGACAAGTAGATCAATGGAACAAAATAACAGTCTTAGATCCTCATGAGTATGATCAATTTGTTTTTTTAAGATTGTTTTGTTAAGATAAAATTCACATAGCACAAAATTTACCATTTAAATCATTTTAAAGCTTATAATTCATGATTAATTGATTTTTAACAAAGGTTTGAAGGCAAGTCAGTTGATAAAGGACAGTCCTTTCATCAAATGAAACAAGAAGACATCCACTTACAAAAAGAAAGAACTTCAATCAAGACATCAGAATATAATTTATAGGAAAATTAACTTCAAATGGATCATAGATCTGAATGTAAACCAAAAAGTATAAATTTTTATTTAAAATTATGTAAGAAAAAGTTAAGCAAAGAGTTCTTGAGAAAGTGAAAGTGTTAGTCCCTTAGTTGTGTCCAACTCTTTGTGACCCCATGGAATGTAGCCCACCAGACTCCTCTGTCCATGGAATTCTCGAGGCAAGAATACTGGAGTGGGTTGCAGTTCCCTTCTCCTTTCTGATCCTGTGTCAGAAAGATCCAGGTCTTGAACCTGGGTGCCTCACATTGCAGGCAGATTCTTTACTTATGTATGACAAAAGAGAAAAAAAAAACGATCCATAAAAGAAATACAAAGGAAAACTGGACATCACCAAATTAAAAGTTTTTGTCTGTAAAAGACATTGTTAAGAGAATTAAAAGGCAAGCTACAAACCGGGAGATAATATTAATAAATTATATATCCAACAAAGGACTTGCATTCAGAATATGTAAATAACTTTCAAAAATTAACAGTAAGAGAAAAACAATCTAGTTTAAAAATAGGCAAAAGGTTTGAATAAACACTTCACCAAAGAAGATATATAGATGGCTGATAAGCACATTGAAAAGATGCTCAACGTTGGGGTGAGAGGGATAAATTAGGAGTTTGGGATTAAAATATATATACTACTATATAGAGAGTGCATAACCAACAAGAATTTACTGTAAAGCACAGGGAACTATTTTCAATATCTTGTAATAACCTATAATCGAGAATAATCTATATATATATGATCATTTTGCTATACATCTGAAACTAACACAACATTGTAAATCAATTATATTTTAATAAAAATTTTAAACAAGAAAAGATGCAGCTTCATTGGTCATTATGAAAACATAAATTAAAATCACAGATATTACTATACACCTACTATTATAATGACTAAAGTAGAGAAAAACAAAAACCCAACTGGAAATATAAAGTATTAGTGAGGATGCAGAACAACTGGAACCTTTGTACGTTGCTTATAGGAATGCAAAAAGGCACAGACACTCTGAAAACAGTTTGACGCTTTCTTACAAAGAATGTATTTACTATATAATCCAGCAATACCACTCCTAGATATTTACCCTTAATAAATGAAAACTTATGTTCATACAAAAACCGATACATGAATGTTTATAGCAGCTTTATTCATAATCACCACACACACACACACACACACACACACACACACAAAACCCAAAACTGGAAACACTCTAAATGCCCTTCAGTGAATGAATGGCTAAGTAAAACATAGTCATCTATTCAATGACTCTCTACTCAACAATAAAAAGGAACAAATTATTGATATGGTCAACAACATGGATAAGCTCATTTTTCTAGGAGAATGAAACCAGTCTCCAAAGGTTCATATTATATGGTTCCATTTATATGCTAGTGCTGGTGCTAAGTCACTCTCAGCCATGTCTGACTCTTTGCAACCCCAAGGACTCTNATGGCTAAGTAAAACATAGTCATCTATTCAATGACTCTCTACTCAACAATAAAAAGGAACAAATTATTGATATGGTCAACAACATGGATAAGCTCATTTTTCTAGGAGAATGAAACCAGTCTCCAAAGGTTCATATTATATGGTTCCATTTATATGCTAGTGCTGGTGCTAAGTCACTCTCAGCCATGTCTGACTCTTTGCAACCCCAAGGACTCTAGCCCACCAGGCTCCTCTGTCCATGGGATTCTCCAGGCAAGAATACTGGAGGGGGTTGCCATGCCTTTCTGCAGGGGATCTTCCAGACCCAGGGATCAAACCCATGTCTCTTATGTCTCCTGCACTGGCAGGCAGGTTAAGGCAACACTATTAGGATGATCATGGGAAGCAGAATTTCAACAATGTTAAAACAAGGGAATGTTTTTTGGAGGGTGGTGATGATGGAACTGTTCTGTATTGCTCAGGGTGGTGGTTGTACAAATCTATACACGTGTTAAACTCATAGAAGCATACACACACAGAGAAGTACACCTCACTCTTTTAAAATAAAAAAGAGGTTACAAATATTGAAGATATTGTGCTCAAATGTTTAAAATGCTAAGGATGCACCAGTAAAAAAAGTTTGGAACTGGTGTAGGCCCCTCATTTTCCAGCTGGGAAAACTGAGGCTAGAAGGCAAAAGTAACATAAGTCCAAATAAAAATCTACTATAGGGGTGGATTTTCTCTTGGGAAATATCTCTGATGCCTATCGCTTACTGCAGGCCCACCCAGGCAGGTTAGCAACTGAATAACAATAACAAAATTCAGAGTTTCCTGTGGGAGACAGAATAGAATCATGGTTAGATGAAAAGTTAAAACAAAATCAATCTGAATGAGAAATATATATATATATATATATTGTTTTACAGAGTATGTAGTCATCATGAGCCTGGTTCCTGGTAGACAGATCTAAGGGGAAATGTTTGCAGGATGCCTGAGGTTGCAAAATCAAACACACAGATAGACTCTGGGCCACTTGTGTCTGCAACCAGGCTCTGCAACCTACTAGCAGTGGGACCCTGGTTACATTGGTTAGTTTTTCTCCAGTTTACTTGCTTCATCTTTAAAATGCACCCTAATTTAATATGCTGCATTTCAGGAGGATTCTTCATCAACTGAGCTAACAGGGAAGCCCAATTTAAAGTGCTGCTGCTGCTGCTAAGTCGCTTCAGTCATGTCAGACTTGTGCGACCCCATACTCCCCCATCCCTGGGATTCTCTAGGCAAGAATACTGGAGTGGGTTGCCATTTCCTTCTCCAGTGCATGAAAGTGAAAAGTCAAAGTGAAGTCGCTTAGTCGTGTCCGACTCTTAGCGATCCCATGGACTGCAGCCTACCAGGCTCCTCCATCCATGGGATTTTCCAGGCAAGAGTACTGGAGTAGGGTGCCATTGCCTTCTCCAAATTTAAAGTGCTACTATGAGATAAAAATTTTTTCACTAGTCATTATAATACAATATAGTATTCTCTTATCATGGATTTTAAAATGTTAAAATGTAATTTTAAAACCATGTCTTAGAATTGGAGAAAAGTGGTAATACCTATTTCACTGGGTTGTTTTAATGATTTAAAGAGTTGTTATATGTTAATGCCTGGCTCAGAGTTCTCAACCAGTAGAAAGAGAATCATTATTATTATTATTATTATTATTGCTGCTATTGTTACTACTACTACCACTACATTAAGAAGTGAATAGTAGGACTCATGATGCAATGATTGATCAGTTACCCCTCCCATTCCATCCTGCCTTTTCACATGCCCTACCCTCTTTGCTGTTGAATTTTCAAGTTCTGGCACAAGCAAACTCAGAATGCATGGACTCGCCGGAGGAAAACATGAGAAACATTTACCACTTCTCCATTCTTGCTCGAGAGAAACCACAACGACACATTCTGTGCNTTGATCAGTTACCCCTCCCATTCCATCCTGCCTTTTCACATGCCCTACCCTCTTTGCTGTTGAATTTTCAAGTTCTGGCACAAGCAAACTCAGAATGCGTGGACTCGCCGGAGGAAAACATGAGAAACATTTACCACTTCTCCATTCTTGCTCGAGAGAAACCACAACGACACATTCTGTGCTGCGCTGGCAAGGTCGGTTCTTGCACTGGCATGTAGCTTGGTTCTCACCAGATGAGGGGGTCAGAGTGGGAGCCTAAACGAATTGAGTAGTGTGTGTGTCAACTGTGCACCGATGGACAGGGGAGGGGAGGCCGTGTCCAGGGTGGCAGGAGGAGCATGCATCTGGTCTGCACTTTGAGCTCTGCCACCTGCCCCAGCTCGCCCAATGTTTCAGAAGCTCAGCTATGCAGGTAGCCCGACTCTGTTTCTCTGAGAGACACAGATAAATAATCACTATTTTCAGCCATCGAGGGTTCGAGTTGGGTTAAATGGCTGGAAAGCTCAACCACAGCTGTAAGTGGAAGCTGGTTAGCCACATGATTTGTTTCCTTATTATTTATATTTTTCTTCAAGTTCCTGAATGATTCCTAAAGTCCTCTGTCTTACTGTGGGGAGGAGTGGAAGAGAAGGGGGACTCCAGATCTAGCCTCAGGGCCATTCTTAGTGGAGTGCTGGACCCAGGGCAAACCTCTTTGTGTGCCTGGACCCTTCACACCAAACCCCACTATCCAGTGGCCAGGTTTGTCATTGCTAGAGAGAGAAAGGATTTTTTTTTTTTTTTAATATTTCTTAGGGAGTCAGTCTATAGAGTTTCCCGAGACCCACTCAGAGGCAGGCACTGTACCTGGCTGTAACACAATGCCCACTGTCATTCTATAAGGTGGTTGTTACAAACCCCTGTTACCTTTGAATCAAGCAGGGCACACTGAAAGGCAGATAACTTGCCCAAGATCCTAGAACCAAGTCCCTGAGCTTCCAAATTGGACTCCACCCCACTCTGTGTGGCTTCCCTTGTGACTCAGCTGGTAAAGAATCTGCCCATTATGTGGGAAACTTGGGTTCAATCCCTGGGTTGGGAAGATCCCCTGGAGAAGGGAATGGCTACCCACTCCAGTATTCTGGCCTGGAGAATTCCATGGACTGCATAGTCCATGGGGTCACAAAGAGTTGAATACAATTAAATGACTTTCACACTTTCACTTTCCACTCTGTACTGTGCTGAAAGGACCAGCCAGCCTGTCCAGATTGCCCAGATGACAGGGCTGAGGGCTTTTAATGAGAATCCCTGGTCTGCCAAGCAATAACTAAGGATCCTTTCTTCCTTTCATCTTTTCACTTAACAAACATATATTGAGAGCTTAGTCTTGTCCTGGACCCAGGAATACCACCAGGGAATCTGACACACAGTCCCTGAATCAGGGAGCTAGCTTGCAGAGTAATGGGAAAGATAGATATAAAAGCATCCTTAAAAATTCCAAGTACAGAATAGCCTTACAGCTGATGTTTTTGTCTGGTGACTTGCTCATCACCCCACATTTTCATCCCACACTGTACTGCAGCATCTCCAAGGTCAACTAGAGGGAAGACCTTGACCAGGTTTACTTGGAGGTTGAGTGGATGCTCCCCACCAGGAAACAGTAGATGATGTCTCCCTCCACGCCACAACATGCACTGAAACTGAGGGAGACTTGGACCGTTAATGGGCAGGGAGGGGCCATTATTCTAGAAGGTGATAGTCTCTCTAGACCCAGCACTCTGCTTTCTCCTGTTTCCTCTCCCTCTACTTTTGAGTTGCACTTGCATCTCTTTCCCAAACTGCAGTGTCTCTGTAGCTCCTTTTAACACAAAAGAATGAGGTAAATGACGAATGGATGAAATTTGCACACAGGTTAATCCAAATGGATCCTTCTAATCTACAGTAAAGTGGGAAGAACCAAGGAGGAAATATAGCTCTTTGCTCACCAAAGGGACACACTCCCCTCATCCTAGACTGGTTCCCAGACTCCCTTGCAGTTAACAAACACATGGCCACGTGACTAAGTCATAGCCAATAGGATGAGAGCAACCTGGGTTTTTTTGGCTCCGTGATCCTTCAGGATCTTTTCTTTCTGGATGGGTCCATTGGCTACAATCCCCAGAGTGACTGCTGCAGCCTGGGAAGAACAGGGCCACCCCTCGGACTTGTTCTCCTTCTTACTACTGTTGGGTGAACAAAACATAAACGCCCATTGTATTTGAGTTTTTGTACATTTGAGGGTATATCTGTAAGAGTAGTTAGCTTACCCTAATTTAAACAAAATTATATTATTATATTCAAACAGAATATAGCCCACAAGTCCTGCCACCTCCTGGAAGCCCATCCTGATTTCTCCCTTCTTTCTACCACTTAGACCTCTATCAAAGGCTACCTTATGTTCTTCTTAATCATTTCACAGGAACGTACACTAAAATTTAAACTAGGGATTCATATCTTTCTTCTTTTTAAATTTTACATCATGTGTCACAAAGAGATGCTTAATAATTTTTGATTAAATTTTTTCTTCCCTCATGCATTTAGTGGCATGTTCCTCCACCAGGAATGCCCTTTCTCTTTGATAATGTACCCCATATCTGTGCTCACTTTCCATCTCTGGGGGGCTTCCCTTACCACTCTAGATCATAGTGATCTTTTCTTCTTTCAAGGTTTACAGCACCTTTGGTCACTCACCTGACATTTTCATCAAGAAAATATTTGCATTGTCTTAGCATTCTGCTTCAGACGGTAAAGAATCTGCCTACAATGTGGGAGACCTGGGTTCAATCCCTGGGTTGGGAGGATCCGCTGGAGGAGGGCATGGCAATCCACTCCAGTATTCTTGCCTGGAGACTCCCCACAGACAGAGGAGCCTGGCGGGCTACAGTTAGTGGGATCCCAGAGTTGGACACAGCTGAGTGACTAAGCACAGCCCAGCACAACATTCTGCAGGGTAATTATTAAATAATAATTCACTTAAGAGATAAGCAGAGGAAGAGAAGAACAAAAGAAACTGAAGAGGAGAAGCCATGGAGGTAAGGAGAGCATTTGGGAGAGCTCAGATGTCATGGAAAGAGAGCATTTCCAGGGGAAGAGAGCATTTCAAGGAGGGAGGAGAAAACAGCATCCTATGCTGCCAAGAGAGTGGTCAAACCAGGTAGGTTCCAAAACGAGGCTGGGCAGGGTAGAAATGCCTGGACCCCTCCATGAGAGAGGGCCCAGTGACTCTCATGGCCCAGGCTGAGGGACTGGATTGTAGGGAAGTAGAGAATGTGAGAGTATGAACGCTTAACTTTAGGGAGGGGGCAGAAGAAGTTTGAGAGTGGCTGGAGAGAGATGTGAGGTTATGAAGAGTGCAACATATTTTTTAGGATGGGTGAGACTTACTGAGGGGAGAGAATGGCGGAGAAGGAGGGGAGCAAGTGGTGACCAGCAGCAGCCTCTGAAACAGAGGAGTGTGCAAAGGATCCAACCCAAGTGGGGGCCTGAGCTGGAGGGACCCGTTTCCATGACAGCTGGTGGGATGGAGAAAGGACACTCTTTCTTTCTCGCTTCCTAAACGGTTCTGGGTTAAGTGGCAAAGTCAAGTCAGCCCCCAGCTGATGACATCTGTGTTGTTTTCATACAAGGAAACCAAGTTCTGTGCTGGAATGAGGGGAGTGACCTCTGAGGGGACCTCAAGGATCTGCTGCTCCCAGTGTGTCCCACTGTGGATGTGGCTTTTCCTGTCTGGTTCCCTGGCCATTTCTCGTGACCCTCACCTCGGCTTCAGGAACTGATTTGCTGTCTTAAGAAAAAAAGCAGGGTTGGCCTCTGGCCAGTCAGGAGGCCCTTTGAGTTCCTGCTCCTTAAAAATCTGGACTTCCATCTCCTTTATTTCTGTTTTTCCTGGACTTAACATGGGTTTAACTGGCAAACGGATGGCCTATTGCTCTAACGCAGCGATAGGAACAGAATTCTTTACTTTGAGAAGCCTAGTCCTTAAAAAAAAAAAAAAAAAGCACAATATTCACAACATCTTCATACAGCTAGTGACTGGACCTCTCCCCTGCTCCCAATGGGCATGTGGATAAAGCCAATGGTCACATACCATGTTGTTTGCCCCTTGACCTACCCCTTCGACTTTATTTTTATTTTTTTATTTATTCATTTTAAGTTTAAATTTTTATTTTTTTAGTTTGTCTTGCATTACAATACTGTATTCATTTTGCCATACATTGACATGAATCAGCCACAAGTGTACCTGAGTGCTCCCAACACTTGGGGCCCCAGCCCCGCGGATTCCGAGAAGCAGAGGCGGTCAAAGCGCCGGAGAAACCGGGCTGGGCACGCTTACTTCCGCCAGAGGGCGCTGTCGGCTCGCGGAGCCCGGCGCCGTAAACGCAGGCTCTGAGTTGCCACCGCGACCCGCCCAGCGTCCCAGGGACTTCATCACTACAGTTCCTGGTTGTCTCGGGACAGAAAGACCCAACCATGGCCAAGGACCTTATCTGGGTAAGGAGGGGGTGAGGCTAACAAGATTTGTGACACTCTTCTTATTTCAAAAGGCCATCCTTGAGACAAATACTTGCAGAGTGCAAACTTGTACCTACTATGTCCAAGATACTGGGGAGCAAGTATGGAGATGCTTGCTCCCCAAACTGCATCTCCAAACTTAAAGACTTTTTAGAGAAGGAACAGAGTTAAGACAGATACCAGACAGGAGACGGCAGTGCTGGCCTGGCAATGAGAAGTGAGGAGGAGGGGAGGGGCAGTTCAGGGAGGAGAATTCATAGCATCCGCTGGAGGAATAAGGTCTGAGTTCAGAGAGGGTTTGGGTATTGAAGGAGAGAAGGAATTGCCAATTATGCATTGCACATTGGTTGCAAAAGAACCTGTGAGCTTAACCAGGTCTCATTTTACATTTGTTATACCTATACATTTGTTATCCTTATCGGTGATGAGAGGCAATATTCCCTGCCATGGAGCCCCAAGTCCTTGATCCTGAAAANTTTTGCTCTCTGCCTGTGACCAGCTAGGTTCCAAAAAGTGACCTTTCTGTTGGTCTACATGCAGGAGTAGAAAAGATGCTGATGTGGACAACCCCGCCATGGACTTACAGCCGTGTGAAAAGAGATCTTTGTTAGTTTTAGACTTTGGGATTTGGGGACTACTTATTACAGCAGTATGAACTGGCCCATCCCAACTAATAAAGTGTCATTATGTGCCATCATCTTTGTTTCTCCAGTGGTCTAAATGACATGGTATTCAATACTGACTGCTGAATAAGTGAATGACTCCTGAATTGATTTTCCTATCTCCCCAGCCAGAGCAGGAATCATCAAGGAGTGGGAGTATTTATTTGTCCTCCCTAGAGCAGTCATGGCATCTGGTCCCATCACTTCATGGGAAATAGATGGGGAAACAGTGGAAACAGTGGCAGACTTTATTTTGGGGGGCTCCAAGATCGCTGCAGATGGTGACTGCAGCCATGAAACTGAAAGACGCTTACTCCTTGGAAGGAAAGTTACAACCAACCTAGATAGCATATTCAAAAGCAGAGACATTACTTTGCCAACAAAGGTCCGTCTAGTCAAGGCTATGGTTTTTCCAGTAGTCATATGTGGATGTGAGAGTTGGACTGTGAAGAAGGCTGAGCGCCAAAGAATTGATGCTTTTGAACTGTGGTGTTGGAGAAGGCTCTTGAGAGTCCCGTGGACTGCAAGGAGATCCAACCAGTCCATTCTGAAGGAGATCAGCGTTGGGATTTCTTTGGAAGGAATGATGCTAAAGCTGAAACTCCAGTACTTTGGCCACCTCATGAGAAGAGTTGATTCCCTGGAAAAGACTGTGATGCTGGGAGGGACTGGGGGCAGGAGTAGAAGGGGACGACCGAGGATGAGATGGCTGGATGGCATCACCAACTCGATGGACGTGAGTGTGAGTGAACTCCAGGAGTTGGTGATGGACAGGGAGGCCTGGCATGCTGCGATTCATGGAGTCGCAAAGAGTCAGACACAACTGAGTGACTGAACTGAGAGCAGTCAAACCTAAAGGAAATCAGTCCTGAATATTCATTGGAAGAATTGGTACTGAAGCTGAAGCTCCAATACTCTGGACACCTGCTGTGAAGAACTGACACATTGGAAAAGACCCTCATGCTGGGAAAGATTGAAGGCAGGAGAAGGGGATGACAGAGGATAAAATGGTTGGATGGCATCACTGACTCGATGGACATGAGTTTGAGTAAGCTCTGGGAGTTGGTGATGGACAGGGAAGCCTGGTGTGCTACATTCCATAAGCGTCTCAAAGAGGCAGACAAGACTGAGAGACAACTGAACTGAACTGAGAGCACCTGCCCCAGTATTCTGAACATAGCAGTTCTCAGTAAAGACGGAGGGATGAACTTATGGATTTCAGAGTCCCAAGATGCAGCCCAACATCAGAGCCAAAGACAATGTGGCATGTGATGTTATTTTCCATATGGCACCTGAGAGAGTAGGGCTCAGGGTCAAGGGAGCTGAGGAGGGAGGGATAGCAGGTCATTTCCTACCCATTATGCACTTTTAAGTTCTATAGAGTTCCCTCTGATCCTTCCATCTCTTTGTAGAGTGTGAGTGAAGCTTGTCTCTCAGTCACTGCAACAGAGTTCAGAGCAGAAACAGGGCCAACATAAGCAGATGGCAGGCCAGATGTGGGCCAGCAACAAGAGGGTGGGCCTAGTGTGGGATTAGAAGCTCGGCTGGAACTCAGGTGGGAGTTAGGCCAGGGCAGGGCCAATCAGACTCTACATGGTTTTCATTTTGTTGTGCTACTGCATATTCCTATCACAGGGCTCAGATGGCTGAATCTGCTCCACAGAGCACATGTGGAATCTGTGAGAGACCCTAACCAGGCAGACCTTTGCAGACGCCATTAACATCCCGCGAATGGCAAAGACCAGCGGAGCAACAAGGCTGGAATCTGTATGTGCTCTTCTAAGGTTTGGACACCGCTCCTTGAGTCCTTCTACTCAGCTCAACAATATCTATAGACTGTTTCTTTTTTGATCAGATGGAGGGTAAAGTGTCCTCAGACTTGGATCTTCTGTCTCCCTGACATCCTGTGTTTGGGGTGAGACTTCTGGAGGAAAATTACAGAAGAGAAACTACCCATCCCTGAAAAATTGCTTTTTAAAAAGTATTAACTCCAATTATGCTGCTTCTCCACCTTAGAAGGATCAGTGTCTCTCAAGGAGGAAGTTCCAACTTCCTTTATAGGCTCTACAAGGCCTTAGTTNAGACTTCTGGAGGAAAATTACAGAAGAGAAACTACCCATCCCTGAAAAATTGCTTTTTAAAAAGTATTAACTCCAATTATGCTGCTTCTCCACCTTAGAAGGATCAGTGTCTCTCAAGGAGGAAGTTCCAACTTCCTTTATAGGCTCTACAAGGCCTTAGTTATCCAGTCCAACCTAGCTCACCTCCTCTCACCTCAAAGGCCAGGTATACCCGGTTCCTTACTCATCCCAAACAGCCACGCTCTTACCTACCTGAGCTCTCTACACTCTGTTCCTGTTGCCTCCAATGCCCCTTTCCCTCCATCTGCCCTAGGGACTCTTGCTCCACCAGTCTTTTCTCATGAGCCTTAAGTTATCAATTTATTTTTAAAATTTTACTTTCTATTTTTGGCTGTGCCACGTCTTTATTGCTGTGTGCAGGCTTTCTCTAGACGCAATGGGTGAGGGTTACTCTTCAATGCAGTGTGCAGGCTTCTCATTATGGTGGCTTCTCTTGTTGCAGAGCAGATGCTAGGTGCCCAGCTTCGGTATTTGTGGCAAGCAGGCTCAGTAGTTGTGGTGCACGGGCTTAGTTGCTCTGAGGCATGTGAGATCTTCTCGGACCAGGGATTAAACCCATGTGCCCTGCAGTAGCAGGTGGATTCTTAACCATTGCACCACCAGGAAAGTCCCCAAGATCCTTAATTTTAGAAGGAGAGAGTCATCGTCCTTGCCAAACTCTATCATTTTTCTTCTCTTCCTCTTCTCTCTCCCAAAGATAACAAAACAACCAGGCCATAGTTGGATTCTACAGGGTGTTTTGTAGTAGGCTCAGTTGCTAAGTTGTATCCGACTCTTGGCAACCCCATGGCCTGTGAAGGATGTTTTTTACTCATGGCTATACCCAGGGCTGTCCTGTCTTTCAGGACTATCCAGGGGCCAAGAGAAGGACGAAGTAGGCAGTAATTATTGATTGGAATTTTACATTCTAAAACCTCTGCCCTGCAAGGGCTTGCTTTTCTTTTCATATGAAATGTGGAGCAGTGGGTTATTTTAGATCCAATCGCCCACCCGTAGGTAAATTTAAAGGTTTTCCCCTAATCAGACTCACATCTGGCATCTCCATGGTGCCCCTAGAGGATATATATTTTCGTTTAGCCAAGTTTGAGAGGAGAATGGTGAGAGATTGATTTAGAAATAAGCACGTAATAATTGTCAGGAAATTAGCAATGGTTTTATATAGACAACCAATATTCTCCCTTTTTATTTAAATATTCTTCCAACAGAAAACAGAAAGTTTGTTTGGCCAAATCTTTGAGTTACCCCACCTTCCTCCACCCCCAGGCAGAAAGACTTGTAATTGAAAGGAAAGGTCGCTCAGGGGTTGGTCACATCCGAGGATTGCCGGACAATTTATTCACATGGTGCTACAAGCAGTCTGTTAAGAGGCAGATGCAGCCTTTCTGTTTCCCTACCCCGGTCCAGGGAAATGGTATTAGAAACTCTGAGACAGCAACAGGACTATTTAATAACACTGGGGTTCTTGCCTGGGGAGGAGGGGGGCGGAACATAAGATGCCAAAAGTTCAAGTTTAGTGTGTCTTTAATTCTAAATATATTTCCTGTTACAAACATAGAAGAGGAGGGATTTTGACCGCTGTCTTCAATCCTTGTACTTGTCTGTTTGCTGGTAAGATAGGACTCAATCAGAAAAGAGTAGAGAAAAGGTATGAAACACTCAAGAATTCCTCCTTCATGAAACCTATGCCATTTTCCAGTTCCTCACAAAGCTGGGGTTGGGGCAAGGCAAAGGAAGCCCTCTTCTCAGGCACAAAATTTCAGGGGTGCCCAGAAACTCAGCAATACAAATACTATTTTAATGTAAAATCTAAAACTATTTTAAAATGTGGATATTGTGTTCATCTTGGAACTCTACATTCATTTTTATTTTTTCAAAATATCATATTAAAATATTATTTATCTTGACGGCCAGTTCCTTGGTAGCCCTTCAATTTTGCCTCTTTGTCAGGCATCTTATGAATATCTCTCTAGCTCTTGCTCCGCTTCCAAATGCATTTGTAGATCAAGCCCATCACATGCCCCCTGAAGGGGGAAACATGCTTAAATAAGAATAGAATGGTGGTAGTTAAGAAGCGAGGAGGAAAAAGTTCTGATGATCAAAGAAACAAAGTTAACAGCGATGAGATATCCCACCTGTGCTTTGTCAAACTGACCAACTTTAAAATATGCCTCCAGCTGGTGGGAGTGGCCCTGGAAGGCAAAACTTTTACATCCTGACTTTTTCCACGGGAACGGGACTCCTGTCTCTGACTGTATGCTAGCTCCCTCTACCCTGCTGCTCCATCTAACTTGGAGGGCTGCGAGAAATTACTGGTAAGCTAGGGAGAGCGCAGTAGCTGCAGGCCTTCGGAGAGGATCTGCCCGGGACTTTTCTGATCATTTTTGCAACCTGTCTGCGGCACTTGGTACCCTGTCGTTCCAGGGGTNCAGCGAGGCGACGAGACAGCCCCCGCGGCTTTTGCAGCGGAGCCGACAGCTCGTCTCCTCTTCTGGAGGTGCTGCTGGTGGTGGTGGTGGGGAGAGACTTCTCCAAACACGGACGTCCCCCAGCTCTCCCCCCCTCCCTGTTTTCCGTTAGGAACCCGGCGAGGAAATACATGCACTGGCTGAGAATCGCCCGCGCCAGGGCGCAACGCTACAAGGTGTAGGGAGAGTGTGGGGTGGGGCGAGAGGGGACCCAAGAGTCCCGTGCTCGGAGCGCCGCGGCGTCGGTTCTTCGTTCCTGCCCTCTGGGCGGACGGAGTGACCCCGGCCCCCACTCCCCGCCCCGACCATGGTAGTGTTCAATGGCCTTCTTAAGATCAAAATCTGCGAGGCCGTGAGCTTGAAGCCCACAGCCTGGTCGCTGCGCCATGCGGTGGGACCCCGGCCGCAGACTTTCCTTCTCGACCCCTACATCGCCCTCAACGTGGACGACTCGCGCATCGGCCAAACGGCCACCAAGCAGAAGACCAACAGCCCGGCTTGGCACGACGAGTTCGTCACTGATGTGTGCAACGGCCGCAAGATCGAGCTGGCTGTCTTCCACGACGCCCCCATCGGCTACGATGACTTCGTGGCCAACTGCACCATCCAGTTTGAGGAGCTGCTGCAGAACGGGAGCCGTCACTTCGAGGACTGGGTGAGTTGGGCGCCTCCTGGTCCAGGAACTAGGCTTTCGAGTTCCAGGGGCACAACTCACGACCCTGGCTTTGGTCGTGGGGCTCAGGGATTTAGTGCCATTTGGGGTGTGTGTGTGTGTCTTGGGGAAGCACATTCCACTTAGTAGTTGGGGAGAAGTAGCCACTGGGGACATGGAAGATGAGTCTTGGAAAGAGGGTAAGGTCCTCTGCCCTGTCCAGACAGCGGGTGTTACAGGGACCTCGAAAGCTGGGAACCCCAAACTGCCGGTGCTGAAGGTTGGCGGAGAAGCCGGCTCCTTCCGCCAGGCGCGTGGTGGGCTGGTTGTGTGTGGGTGGGTTCCTCGGTCCTTGGAGAGGCACGTGGAGCCCTTACACTGAAGGCTTCTCGCACGTCCTGGCTTTGTCCTGAGTAGCCTAGTGAGGAGCTGTTTTATTTTTCCCTCCAGGATGAAGCTGGCTCATTTCTGTTCTGTTGTCTGGCAGTTAGCTCATCTTCTGACATGCGGGGAGAAAAATTTCTTCTCCTCTAGTCCCCTCCAGGGTCCCAGAAACATGGGCCGAGCTAGTTTTGCCCAATGCATTGTCCATCCATCCGGAACTAGCGCTGTATTCTACAAACGGTTCTGCTTGTGATTAATTGGCAGTCAGTGCTTTGAATCCGACTTAAAGTTGCATGTTTCCCTGTTTTGATTTTCAAGACACTGTGCAATGAGATACTATTTTTTGAGACCAAGTTAATTGATTACACTGTCAAAATATTAGGGACTTGGTAATAGGCCTTCTGCACACACTCTAAACCAAATGCATTCAACCTTGGCACTCAGAGACACAGGGAGAAGCAACCTTGTTTTAGCTCTGTTTTAGAGGGAAGGTGTTAAATTAGGAAATGATTTTCTTTATTTTTATATTTGTTACATGTTTCCAGGGAGAGCAGATGTGACTCTGGGTGCGTATGGTTTTAGGGTTCTTTGGTCTACACAGAGAATACCTGATCCTTGTGGAGAGATGTTCAATTATTAAAAACAAATAACTTCATGATGTCCTATGGTCAAAGGTTGCACATGAATCACCTTGGCATATCACCTTACATATAAATGCGTACATACATATATATACCTACCCACACATATGTATATATACACACACTTTTTTTAAGATGGAATTTTAGGGGAAAGTAGGAAAAAGCTTTTCATCTTCCCCTGATGCTCCTGGCTGTGATGTAGTCTGCCCGAAACCATGGTTACAGGGCTTACAAGGAAGCGCCAACAAACCACACCAAGTACAACCGTGGGAGATTTGTGGCTTACACTTTGGGAAGCAGGCAAACCTTTATGGAATCCCAAAGAACACAGTGTCATCCCTTTCCATTCCAGTTCACCAGTGGCCCTGGCCACTGCTCCCCTCCCGCCACCGGAGTTCCCACTCATTTCCCATTTCCTGTCCACTGGCCTTCAGTCCTTTCACTCATGAAAGTGGTGTATCTCTGAAGGGGAGCTGAAGGGATAACTAATTTCAAAGCAAGATCTTAACAGCAAAACCTGTGGTTTTCAAGTTGTTGTTTTAGGACAGGAAGGGGAAGAAAAAAAATATGACTATGGTAGTGAGAAAATGAGGCTTTTTGCCGTGTATTCAGATGGAGTTGGACAGTGAGGCGGAGAGCGGGTAGGGTGAACAGCTATCTGCTTTTCTCCACAAAACAGATGCTAGTTGGTGGGAGTGTCTCTGATGATGCTTTGCCGGGGCCCACCCAAATCCTGGGTACATTGGCACATGAGCCGCACTTTGGAGCATGTCCAGTGAGGTGTGCACTGGGCACTAGTCTTGTTTGTCTGTCACTCTCTAAGACACTCAGATTCACATTGGACTTGGCCCTAGAACAGATCATCCAGTGATAGGCAGTTTTCACAGCCAAGGATGCTGAGTCCCAGAGCAGCTAAGTGGGTTCCTGAGGTCACAAGACAAGCAGAAGGGGCAGGGCTGGAAGGAGGGACCACAGCTACTATTGCTCACAGCTTGCTCAGTGGAGAACTAGGTCCTCTGGTCTCCTAGTCTAAGTCCTAGTCATGTGCTGTGTCCCCGATGTTTTTATTGTACGTGATAATTTAACGTGCTTTCAGAATCGGCGTCTCTTTTGCCTTATGCTGCTGCTGTGTTGCTGTAGTCGTGTCCAGTTCAGTGCGACCCCACAGACGGCAGCCCACCAGGCTCCGCTGTCCCTGGGATTCACCAGGCAAGAACACTGGAGTGGGTTGCCATTTCCTTTTGCCTTATAGCAAGTGTGAATTAGGTATTGGTAGATTAAAAACCTTGAGATACAGAACGGCCAGAGTCACAGGATGGATGAATCAAGTAGTGGAGCTGGTTCTGTTGTCTGGGGTTGTTTTCATGAGGATGATCTGACCACACTGGTTCTTCCAACTGAGGGTGAGGATGGAGCAGCAGACGTGACCGGACCATGGAAGCAGACACGGTGCACCTGGGATGGCTAAGGTCACCTTTCCCATCCCTGTCAGCCAGGGGACACCCACAGAATCACACCTTTCGGTAGAATTTCCTGGGCTCCAGCCTCTGCGCTCTTCACCTGGCAGTAATGAAGAGGTGTGGCTGAGAAATCTGGCCTGGAGTAAGGAGATCCAGAGGACATGCAACAGCCACCTTGCTCATTGCTGTGGAACATTTCATTCAGCTACGTGATGAATTCCCAGGTATCCACTGAGTTCCTGTTTTGCACTCAGATCCAGCCAGGAGCATTTAGCTCTTTGGGTAATCCAGGAGTAAAAGAGACCATGGGTTACTCTCAGGAGGCTTCATTTCACTAGGGAAATAACACTGAATAGATACTCATAGACACTCACGTAGCAATTAGGCTCTAAATGAGTGGTACCTTAAGTATGTTACAGGAGTTCAAAAAGGGAGTATGCTGGGATGGCTGGAAGAATCTAGAGGTTCCTGGAAGGAGGCTTGAATTGGGCGTGAAACGATGGGTAACATTTAAAGAGGTATTTATGGGAGAAGACAGTGTTCCGTGGGCACGGACATGCTGGAGTAAAGGCGGAGTGTGCCTGGGTCAGAAACGCGTAGTTGAAACTGAGGTCGCCTGTCAGGAAAGGACCAGACGAGGTGAGGCTCCCCAAATTTAAGACTTCTATCTGAGTACTGCCAGTGCTATGATGGATTTACTTAATATTTCAAATCAGTAACTCTTTGATTTCCCACTTAAGCCCAAGTATTTGTGAAATCACAGGTTTGGATGTGGTAGTTATAGTTTTTCTTTATTGACATTAAACTAAACGTTTGTCTCTAAAATGAAAATGAAAAGCTTACCTCAGGTGCCTCTTAAAATCATTGGTGCTATGGGGGCTAATGATTCCACCCTTTGGAAACCGTGGGATAAAGTTTAGAAAATTGAGGTGGATTCTAGAATGTTTAAAACCACACTGAGATTGTTATTCTCCAGACAATGAGAGACATACCTGTTATGGTGACAAAAGGGGTTGCTTTAGAGAAAGCTCATTACATAGAGATAGGAAGATTTCACCTGTACTTGAAGCAGAATCCCATGAAACACAATTGCTATAGCTCACTTCCCCAAAACTGTTAGAGGTGATAACTCTCCTCAGACTTTGATGTGCAAAAGAGTCACTGGGTGGGGTCATTAAAAATATAGGTCCTCCTGCCCCACTTTCAGAGCTTTTTATTCTGTTGTTTAGGACAGAATAGTCATTTATAACAAGCTGTTCTGGAGATTCTGACCAGCCCATACCTTGAGAAACATTGAACTAGAATAGAAATTGCAGGCAAGGGAAGGCTCCAGATAATGAATATACTAAGATTTTGTGCATAGAAATGTCCTGAGATTTTTGAATAGATTTGTTTTTTACATTCGTCTAATTTTTTACATTTTATTTTTAATTGGAGGACAATTGTTTTGCGATATTGTCTTGACTTCTGCTATACAACCACGTGAATCAGCCACAAGTACACGTATGTCCCCTCCCCCTTGAACCTCCTCCCCACCCCTCTAAGCTGTTACAGCGCCGGCTTGAGATCCCTGTGCCCATACAGCAGTTATCTTTTTTACATATGGAAGTGTATACATGTCAGTGCTACTCTCTCAATTTGTACCCCCCTCTTCTTCATCCGTGAATAGACTTTTATAATTCCTAGTAGCTCAGTTGGTAAAGAATCTGCCTGCAATGAAGGAAACCCAGGTTTGACTCCTGCATTGGAGAGATCCCCTGGAGAGGGAAACAGCAACCCACTCCAGTATTCTTGCCTGGCCCACCTGGATAAAGCAAGATTTGTAAGCAGGATTGGGTAAACTAGAAGCCTGGGGATTCCTCAATGGATGCTGGTTGGAGCAGCACTCGCATTTAGGACAGATGGTGGGGTGCTCTGGGAGCAGGAGGCTGGCAGAGAGGGTGGGGTGAGCGTGTGGGTTACAACTGTCTGGTCCTGTCACACTCTGGAGCCTGCTCGCTGTATCCTTTGCTCAGTTCTCTCCTCCCTGTCCCCAGGCTCTGAAGTTATCTTTGGT
Source organism: Neotragus moschatus (assembly GCA_006410615.1). NCBI lineage: Eukaryota > Metazoa > Chordata > Mammalia > Artiodactyla > Bovidae > Neotragus > Neotragus moschatus. The sequence goes on from SJYA01001606.1 coordinate 1,709,517, forward strand.
TGGTGTCGCTCCCATGCTTCGTGCTACGGAAGAGGCCCTCATCACAGTGGCAATGACGGAAAGTCATTTTCTGACAGTTGATTTGGTGGAGCACCTGAGGGCAGAGCTCTGGAGCCTGGCTGCTTGGGCTTGAATCTCTATCACCAACCACTTGCGAGACCTTCAGGGAGCCATGTAACCTGTGTTTCTGTTTCTGCCTCTGTAAGAAGTGGGCAGTGGTATAAGTCCCCACCTATAAGGCAACAGGCTTATCCTGAGGGTGGAAGGAACAGGTAACGCACATCAGCCAAGGGCTCTGTGAATGTTGAACAACTGTAGCTATTGTTGTTATGTCCCCCTAAACCATGGGTAGGCCCTAGAGAGGGGTCTTTATTGAGCTGAATATTATACAGGATCTAAGGAAGCCAGTTTTTCATAGCCTCCAAAATGTTTTTCATTCCGGGAGTCTCATTTGGCAAGGAATGGGGCACTAGTGTTTCTGTTTAATTTTTCCAAAGTAGCCCATTGACAAGGTCTCTCAAAACTATCCCACCCATGGAACTTCCATGGTGGTCCAGTGTTTGAGACATCTGCTTCCAGTGCAGGGGATGTGGGTTCGATCCCTGGTTGGGGAGCTAAGATCTTACATGCCTTATAGCCAGAGTACCAGAACATAAACAATAGAAGCGATATGGTAGCAAATTCTATAAAGGCCATTAAAAATGGTTCACATGAAAAAAGAACCTTTAAAAATGGAGGGGAGCAGAGGGAGGGTGAGATGTATAGAGAGAGTAGCGTGGAAATTTGACATGTGTAAAATAGATAGCCAATGGGGATTTGCTGTATGACTCAGGAAACTCAAACAGGGACTCTGTGACAATCTAGAAGGGTGGGATGGGGATAGAGATGGGTAGGAGGGGACATGGGTGTACCTATGGCTGATTCTTGCTGATGTTTGACAGAAAACCACAAAATTCTGTAAAGCAGTTATCCTTCAATTAAAAAAATAAAGTGGCAAAAAAAAAAATTATCCCACCCTGCTGACACTGGGAGATAGACTGATACCCCTTTTGGAGAGGTTGGATTCAGGGGGATAGGGTACCCCCTGGACCCCAAAGACCTTGGGGAGAGTCTTCCAATGTAGAAGCCAAGGAGTGGGGCCTAGTGGCCCAGATGCTATGCCCTGGACAGAGCCTGAGGACATACACGTGTTCTGCTGAAATTACCCTAGGAAATTACTCAGGTCTGTTCTGGTGGTGGCATGAGCACATGTGGATATAAACAGCTTAAAGGCCTATCTCTGTCTTCAGGGATTTTGTAAGGCAGTCTTTCAGAGGATCTCTGAGACCTCTCTTATCATTTAGACAGAGTGAGGTGGGATTGTCCGGAAAGCAGTGTGGAAGGACTGGGAAGAGTCCACAGCCACTTTGTGGGCACCTATGCCTTGAACTCTCCCAGCACCTGGGGCTCCAGGTATCTCCCTGCTGATTCCCTACTGACCCCTATATTGTTGTTGTTTAGTTGCTGATCTTGTCTGACTCTTTGTGACCCCATGGACTGCAGCCCGCCAGGCTTCTCTGTCCATGGGATTTCCCAGGCAAGAATATGGGAGTGGGTTGCTATGCCCTCCTCCAGGGAATCTTCCCCCAGGGATCAAACCCACTTCCTGCGTTGGCAGGTGGAGTCTTTACCACGGAGTCACCGGGAAAAGCCTATAATACTTAATATCTAAGGCAACATTGCTTCCCATGGTACGTAATTGGTTATTTAACAATGCAATTCTTGCCCCAGTGTTCCCACAGAACACTGACAGTGGGTCCCTGAAGTTAAAGGGCCACAGGCCTCATATGCTGTTGGGCCTTGGCTGCCTGTCTTGTTCCTCTTTCTCTGTGTCTGACCAGCAGCAGCTTTAGTGAATATTTGAGACCCTTCGCTCCCTAGCTCCTCAGTAGGCCTCTTGCCCTGAATCCATGAGCTCTAATTGCAGGATGCCTAGATCACTCACTAGCCGTATGTCTTTGGGCACGAGACTTACGCTCTTGAAATCTGTTTCTTCCTTTTACAATGGGAATATAATAGTTCTTACCTCTTAGGGTTGTTGTGAGACAAAAGGGAATCTGTGTAAAGTTCTTAGCAAGGGGTCAGGCTACTGTACTTTCTAACAGTTTTATTAATACTTAAAGGGTTGTGTGTATATGTTCATAGTTTTAGAATCTTAAATCAGAACATATGGTCCAGTGAAAGATATTTTTCCCTTTGTATTTATATGAGAAGTCTCACATGATCTGAAAATATACATATAAAATGTACTTATATGAGAAGTCACACATTGTCTAAAAATGTTAACTGTTATACTTAACAATTGGATTTTTGGAAATTTAATAATAGAATTACTTGAAATGAAATTGTTTTGGAAAGTCTAGAACTGTGGCCGTGGGAGTCAAAGGTTAAGTATTTATTGAAGCGTATGATTAATTGGAAATAGGGATATTTGGGAGCTGTTCTTTTGGTTTTGCTGTACTGAATAATCTAGTTTCATGAATTTAAATACATTCCCAATGCTGTTGACTCTTTTTTTTTTTAAATTTTAATTTTTATTTTTTCATCTCAGGTGTACATGAGTTCCCAATCTTGAAACCACCCCCCACCTCCCACTCCACATCAACTCTCTGGATCATCCCCGTGCACCAGTCCCAAGCATCCTGTATCCTGAACCGAATATAGACCGATGCTTCGTTTCCCACACGACAGCACACGTTTCAGTGCCATTCTCCCAAACCTTCCCCCCCTCTCCCTCTCCCTCAAAGTCCAAAAGTCCATTCCATGCATCTGTGTCTCTTTTGCTGTTGACTCTTAAGTTCCTAATTCCATTCCATATCTGCCCTTGAGATTCAGAACTCATATAGGCCTTCTTGTCATGGCCATTTGATTGTGTAAAGGGCATCTCAAACTGTGTATTATGCCTCAGATTGTATATGTGATGTCTCCTCTCCCCATTTTAAGCCTTTCATAATTTTCCTCATCTCAAGAAATAGCAATTCCACCCTTCCAGTTGCCCAGGCCATTCCCCACACCTCGCATTCTCATCCACGCCATATGCAATCCCTCAGGAGTGTCTGTTTTCTCTGCCTTCAAAATAAGTCTCAAGTCTGATAATCTTTTCATACCTCTGCTGATGCTGCTCTGGCCTAAGTCCCAGCCATCTCACACCAAGATTATTTCAACAGCCTTCTAACTGACTCCTGCCCCCTACCCCAACTCTATCAGATCATGTCACTCTGCTCACAAACTTCTCAGGGTAAAAACTCAAGTCCTTATCACCATCTGTAAGGCCACCATGGCCAGGCCTCCTGTTACAACCTCTCTGACCCAAGCACCAAGTTTTCCCCACCTATTCGGTTCTCTCCCAGTCATACTCACCCGCTGGTACCCTTACACTTACTGTGTTCTTTGCACCTGCTTTGCACCTGTTATTCCATCTTTATAGACTATTCCTTCCTCAGATACACTCATAGTTTACATCTTTACTCNTAGGGTAAAAACTCAAGTCCTTGTCACCATCTGTAAGGCCACCATGGCCAGGCCTCCTGTTACAATCTCTCTGACCCAAGCACCAAGTTTTCCCCACCTATTCGGTTCTCTCCCAGTCATACTCACCCACTGGTACCCTTACGCTTACTGTGTTCTTTGCACCTGTTATTCCATCTTTATAGACTATTCCTTCCTCAGATACACTCATAGTTTACATCTTTACTCAAATATTATCGGTACATTCTCAGTAAGGCCTTTTCTGGCAATCTCATCTAAAATTTCACCCTTCTCCTTGACACTTTACATGCTGTTTTCCTGCTTTATTTTTACTTTTTAGCTCTTATCTGTCTTTTGAGTATATACTTGCCTATCTTCATTGATCATCTCAAACACAAGAACAGAGGTTAGATAAATGCAGAGGTTTTGTTCACTGCTCTGATCTTGGTGCTCAATTCCTGGCACATTGTTGAATTAAAGAAAGCTTTTAATCAAACAAAGGTGTATTCCCCTAGCATCGACTGTGGTCTAGTGGTAGACACTGGGGGCTTGGGAAGACAAAGTAGTGGAGAGTATCATTCCTGACTCTGAAGAGCAGGAAATCTAGTTGGGAAGACCAGTAGATCGGGTCTACTGGTTGAGTAAATTCCTTAATCAATCTTTCTGTATGGTTGAAAGAAGTAAAGAAACGGTAGAAGAAAGGGATATTTTATTTTATAAAAATCTATGGGGTCCTGGAAGGTATTTTTATGAGAGAATGCTGTATAATTTCCATAAGGCAGTTTGCACCAAGCTGAAGCATCTCCATCAAGTGTGAGGTTTCTTTTTTCTTTTTCAATTTTTTTCCTTGGCCTACTGAAGTATGTGTGTGTGAAATTTGCTCAGTTGTGTCTGAATCTTTTTGACTCCATGGACTGTAGCCTGCCAGGCTCCTCTGTCCATGGGGATTCTCCAGGCAAGAATACTGGAGTGGGTTGCCATTCCCTTCTTCAGGGAATCTTCCCAACCCAGGACTCCCGCATTGCAGGCAGATTCCTTACCATCTGAGCCACCAGGGAAGCATAATTGATAAATAAAAATTGTATACTTTTAGGGTGTACAATATGATGATTTACTACATATATATATAAATATATATACACACATTGTAAAAGCTCAAAGCATTATTTATTTATTTGAAGTATAGTTGATTTCCAATGTTGTATTAGTTTCAGGTGTACAGCAGATTTATTCAATTCTATATATATTCTTTTTCAGATTCTTTTCCATTATAGGTTGTTATATGGAATATAATTTCTTGTGCTATACAGTAGGTCTTTGTCAAACCAGTTTTACAAGTGGGAACTGTCACAAAAAATAAAGGTTCCAAATGTCAAATAACCATTACAGAGCAAAATGATGGTCTGAGGTTTCTGAAGGAGGGAATTGTGTACCCTCTGGGTACTGAGGACCCCTGCAGAGTGCTGTGATAGGGGAAGAAAGAAAAGACCCACTTGTTCTCCCTTTGCAGAGTTTAAAATCAAGTTCAAATTCTCCTAAGGGCTTTAGAGACAACACCTTTTGGAATTGGCAGCAACGAGAAGTAAAATTTTACATTCCCGCGCCTGAACTCAGAGCTCATTGAAGCACACGCAGACAAAGCTTCCAGAGTCTTCACTTAGAACTCTGGAGCAGGCCTGCAGTATTTTACATAAATAAAAGCTACGTTTGGCGAAACATTGTGTTTCTCTCCAAGTCCCTCCGGTATATATGGGCTTGTTAAGTAATTAGAATCTATTATAATGCTAATCAGCAGGCTGCACCTGTTTGAAATCTAATTTTCTGGCAGTAACTCATGAAAAGTGGGCAAAAGTCTGCATTGTGCTGGGAGAACAGAGAGGACAGGGACAGGCTACTGTCTTTGAACTTTGCCGACCTCTAAATAGAATGGAAATTCCGGACAGAGTATGATTGATCTCTGTAGTATCTATTGCATGGGAGGAGGAGGAGGGTCACAAGCCTGTCACCAGATCCAAGTTCAGGAAAGAAGACCTAGGGAGTGCCTTGTCTCCCCTCCTGGTCCTGTCAATCTCACCTTGAAGTCTCAGAGAGGTAGTTTTGCAGCTACTGAAAGGTCACCTTCCTTTGCCCGCAAGGAATAAACTCATTGAGCTACTGTCCCAGGTTCCGGGTATAATCAGATTCAAGAAGAGTTTGGAAAAATCATGGTGGGTGCACCTATGATTAATTATTGAGGAAAAAATAGACTTGGAGCTTGCTTATGACCTTCTTGAATAAATGTGTTTGTTTTTTTCAGATGAGAGCACCTCTTGGTGCCCATTGTCTTTCAGATGTAAGTATCTTAAGCAGGCGTCTTCCCCACCAGTCAGAATATGAGCCACTCAGAAGGAGCAGGCTAACGTACTCACTCATCCGTGGGCTGAGTAAAAGGCTGCCTGTTCGGAGTCTCAAATCGACAGCACTCTTTAACCAGACTGACTTAGATTCTGCACCTCTTAGAAACTCATCTTCCAGTCCAGTACTGAAAAGAAAGATGGTGGAGCTCACAAAAGATTCTAACCAGTGGACAAAGAGGAGGGCTTCCTTCATTGTTCCAGCTCTCCTTTCAGCCAGGTAGCAAATATTCATTGAATGCTTTGAAGCTGATCCCTGATCTCATGGAGTATAAGGTCTGGTAGAAGATACAATATTAATCAAGGAATAACATAAATATACTGGTATGGAAAGTTACAACTAAGAAGGAGAGTTGTTCACAAGCCTTTCAGAGTCTGGGGACCCCTAAACCTCACCTCTTCAGGGTCGGATTGACTGGCACCCTTTTCTTTCCCCGAGAAATTCACTGAATGGTGAGCCAGGTGAATTCTGTTACGCGGTAGCATTGGGCCTTAGAGTCCACATGTATGATAGCAGGAGAGCGTAGGCTGGAGACTTTGTAAGCCCTCTGTAAACAATGGTTCTGACTTGGCTTTCTGCATTTGGGGCTTTGACTATGTTCAACTAGTACAGGATAATATTTTATCTTTATTGTTTTCCATGAAGCTAACTCTCATTTCCTGTGAGAAACTGTCAGTGTCTGATTTTTCCCCTTCTCATCTTTCTTTGTTGTTGTGATCAAAAGCACAAATGTATTTTGAAAGCTCACTTCTTGGCCTAGTGTTCAAGGCCCGCAAAAATACATTTATTAATATTTTTAAAATGGAGCCCTCTCTCTGTATCCTTGAGCCATTTGAAAGATATTCTGTAAACAGATAAAGCAAGCAGAATTTATAGAGTGCAGTGTCTATAAATCCATCTCTCTACCTTCCAGACTGATGAGCCTTTAGACCATTTTGGGAAGCTAATAGAATCATCAATCAGCCGGCAAGGATGGAGCATGTGATCGGCCAGTATTTGCTAGCATGTTTTTCAAAACATTGGAGTCTTGTACATTTTCAGGTTGCTGTGATCAAAGAATTTGGGAAATGTTACAGAGTCAATATACATGGATATATAATTCTGTATATAACTACGTGTTCCCCAAATTATTTTGTCATAGAATGCTCTTATTTGTCAAAATTTATTAGCACCATAGAACTAGTGTTTTGTGGACAAATTTGGAAAGCATTATAGTTAGAAAAAAGAAGGAGTGGACTTGTCTTCAAGTGGGTCACTTGGGGATTCAAAAGTAATACTCTTTTATGAAACAGTGAAGTCAAAGAACTGTGGGACTTTGGAGAGAGGGACTCACTGTTGATTCTGATAGATGGCAGGGGCTTCTTGGCAAGATTTGGATCTAGTCCTCGTAGAAAATGGAAGATGAAGAGATAGACAAGGGAGTCTCTCTAAGTTGAAAGAAGAGCATAAAGAATGTTAGGGCATTTCTAGCATTTTGGGTTATGAGGGAAGTCAGGAAATTAGTGAGATTAAAGTAAGAATGCAATCCAAAAATAATTGCTTCACTAAAAACTATACACACAAAACTCAAACAATAAGACAGCCAAAGAAAGGGAACAGTGCATAGAACCTGGTATTCATTCATTAATCTATCCATCCATCTAGCCCGCCAGCCAACTAGCCAGCCAGCCATTCAACAAATATTAATATATGTTGAATTCTTTCTATGTTTCAGGAATTTTGCTCAGAGCAAAGTGTTGACAAAATCGCTCATGATGTATTGAACTGTTTATTATCAAGGAAATCTACCCAGAGGGCTAACTTCAATCTCTTATGCCATATTTCCAGTTAATTTTCTATTGTTTGTTTCTTGATAGACTTAATAGAGATGAAGAATAGCTTTGTAGCATCCTTCATGTAATTGAGTAGTGGCTTGTCCAAATTCATGAACATTAAAAACTAGTGTAGTCTTTGGAGTCAGTCCATCCTAGACTGAATTCTAGTTTAATCAGTTTTGGCTGCATGCTATTGGGCAAATTATTTAACCTCTCTGTACCAGTCTCATTATCTATAAAAGGGAAATAACAACTATCTTGTAGAGTTATTATAATATTAGAGCAATATAGTAGGTTGGCTAATAAGTTCAGATTTTTTCATAAGATCTTATGGAAAAACCTGACTGAACTTGTTGGCCAAACCAATAAAAGTGCCCAACTTCTAGCAAATTTAAAAACATAATAGTTAATTATTATTGGTAAATATCTGCAATTAATATTTATTACCAGATACAGGTAAAATTGTGCTTCTGTCCTAAGATTTTGTTCAGTAATACTCAACTAAGGAGTATTAAGCAAAACCTTTTTTCAGTCCTTACTTTCCCCACTCTGAAATGAGCTAGCAACAGGAATTTGAGGTTTGCTAATTCCATGTGTACAGAACTAGAACCCCACTCTTGGCCCTTCTTTAGGCGACCCCCTTGGGGTGGGAGGTGCCGGAACATAGATGGCCTGCCCTTGGACTCTCTTTGGTCCTGATGGATAGACCTTCCCAACACGTTGCTCCCTCTTTGCTTTTTGTTTTTTTGGCATGCCACACAGCCTGTGGGATTTTAGTTCCTCAACCAGGGATCGAACCCCCATCCTTGCATTGGAAGGGCAGAGTCTTAGCCATTGGACCACCAGAGAAGTCCTCCTATCACCTTTTTAAAAAGCAGAGACAGCATTGCATTTTGATCTGAACATCACCTGCTTTAGCTTGTGGGCCTAATGTAGTAAATGAGTCTTGAAGGTTTTTTTTTAACAGCCAGATTTGCTGTGATCCAGGGCTCATCTCATAGCTCAGCTGGTAAAGAATCCACCTTCAGTGCAGGAGACCTGGGTTCGATCCCTGGGTTGGGAAGATCCCTTGGAGAAAGGAAAGGCCGCCCACTCCAGTATTCTGGCCTGGAAAATTCCACGCACTATATAGTCCATGGGGTCGCAAAGAATCCAACACGACTGAGTGACTTGCACTTTCAGATGTACCCCCCATTTCTCTGGGCCAAGGCAACTGCCTTTGTTGCCCTACTGTGTGTCTCTTCTGTAAACCCAGCCTTCAATGCAGTGCACACTGACTGCTCTGTTGTCCCAGCTTATAGGCAGCACCCAAAGCTATTCCACTTAGAGAGTAGGACTTTGCTTCTGACCCAGACTTTGGAGTTGCTGGGCTTCCCTGGTAACTCAGCTAGTAAAGAATCCACCTGCAATGCAGGAGACCCCAGTTCAATTCCTGGGTTGGGAATATCCAGTGGAGGAAGGGATAGGCTACCCATTGCAGTATTCTTGGGCTTCTCTGGTGGCTCAGCTGGTAAAGAATCTGCCTACAATGTGGGAGACTTGGGTTTGATCCCTGGGTTGGGAAGATCCCCAGGGTGGGAATATCCCCTGGAGAAGGGAACGGCTACCCACTCCAATATTCTGACCTGGAGAATTCTTTGGACTCCATAGTCCCTGGAGTCTCAAAGAGTCGGACACGACTGAGTGACTTTCACTTACTTACCAAGAGTTGAAGAGTAGCCAGTCTTTTGAAAAGATTGTATATATACTTATATATTTGTAAGGAACATATACTTGTTAATTTTCTAAGACCCTGGTCTTTAAGCTCAGATTTCATTTTATATAACTTACATTGAAGTAACAAAAATAAATGAGGCAGATAGCTCATCTTCCCTTCTTTATGGATCAGTTTTCAGAAACTTCCGTTTTCTTCTCCTCAGTCAGCGTTGTTCTTTCCTTCCTTCAAGTTTTTCTTTAGACTTCATCCAGGAGCAGGAGGTCTGTTTCTTTTTGTGGCTTTGTGACTTTGTGAAAATTCACTTAACAGCCTCAACCTTTAGTTTAGGGTTTATGAAAAGCATTAATATGATTTTTCATCTTAGAGAAGACGATAGCATTTAAGTTCCAGGTGCCTGAGTACTAACTCATGATGATAGCACTAGAATTGGTTTGGTATCTTTATTAGTCTGGGTCTCTGGAATCCAGAGGATTTGTGTGGGAGTTGTACAGTGATACTAAATCCCCTTTCTGGGTGCTCAGAACCAAGGACAGTCTCCCTCCACCCCAGCAGCTTACAGGATAGAGTCCAGCCCCATTATCCTGCCAGACTTTCAAAGCCCTGCATGGTTCCCTCCCTCTCTCTGCTCCATTTAATGGATCCCACATCCTCTGTGCTGGGAACTGCCTCCACGAGGGAGNAGCTCTACCACTAAGGAGCTGTGTGACCTTGGGGAAGAAATGTAACCTCTCTGAACTTCAGTTTCCTCTGCTGTCAAACAGGAAAAGTCTTATTGCTCTGCTTGCCTTGTGGGCTTGAAAGACTCATTTACTCTACCTCTGAAAAGTGAAACATGTCACACATGCGTAAGCAGTGATGAGCCACTTTGGGGCCGGGGGGAGGGTTGTGGCCTTTCATGGGAAATTTCCAGATGGGATAACTGAGGATAGAGGTTGTCCCCCAGCAGGGACTAAAGTGGGTCTTATCTCCCCAAGTCCCTGATAACACTGAGTGGTGAGCAGCATTTGAGTTTCTGAGCCAAACAGTCTGCCTCACTCTCAAGTTGTTGGGGCTGAAGATTTAAAATTGATCTGCTGGCTTTGTTTCTAGGAAACGGGCGTCTTGGAAGCCCACCCCCACAAGCAAGAGAACATGTCTCTCTTTCTTTGCTTCCTTATCCCTTCTTGGCTCTTTAAATTTTTGTCTTTAGCACTGCTTATCATATGACTGGGCACAGACAACCATAACGCCAACTATTTTAAGGGGAAAAAGGGAGGAAGACAGATAAGACAGTGATTCAGAAAGGATCAGCAAAGTGGAGTCACGTGGTTGTGACTTACCCCTGTGGGTAAGATGTGCGGCAGTTTTTAAGACTGAGAAGGCCTCCTGAGTGCCTGGAGAATAAATTAGGTGCGTCGAGAGTGCATTTTAAAGCTCTTCCCTGTTAGGAGAGATTCAGATTCAGAGCACACGAACCACACGTGTGTGACCTTCTGCCCTGCTCTGTCTCTAAGTGTGCTGGGTGCAGTGGGGACTCCAAAGAGAGGTCTTGGCACCTGCCCCCAGGAATAGGAAAGGGAGAAGTAATGCCCACTTGAAAAGACTGATCACATAAGTTTCAGAGTGACAGGAAACTGGGTCTTGTCCTAACATTTTTGGTAGAGGTATAAATGAGTGAAGTCTTCTTTTTAGAAAGCAACCTGGCAGGTGGGATCTGTAAAAACAAAAATGTATATTACAAGGTATAATCCAGGTAATGTGTATAATAGACTCCATTGATAGTTATCAATCATATGGATACATTACATCGACACTATTTGAGATCCAGATCATAGCTTGTCTCTGATGGCTGAAAGGGTAGCCCTGTGGGTGTGCACATATCCTTAAGACTGCTGTAGGTCGTCTCTGATGGGATTTGAATTTCAGGCAAGCGAGCATCATTTGACCCTTTTGGATCTGTTTGTTTTTAATGGGAAAAGACATGAGATAAGAGGATAACACCTCTTGATGTTGTCTTGTTGAGTTTTTCAAACTAAGGGTCAGGCCCCATCCATTGAGGTCATGAGATCACTTAGATGTCCCTCAAACAGCAATTTTAGAGTTGGAAATAGAACAATATCAAACTGATCAGAATGCATCACAGGCAGTAAAGGTAAATATTACTTTAGAAAACCTCTGCTTCAGTTTTATGTGAGTTTTATTTATATGATGACCTTAATTCTTACTGTTAGGCTGTGAAAGTCACTCAGTTGTGTTTGACTCTTTACAATCCTATGGATTGTAGCTTACCAGTCTCCTCTGTCCATGGAATTTTCCAGCAAGAATACTGGAGTGAGTAGCCTATCCCTTTTCCAGGGGATCTTCCCGACCCAGGAATCGGACCCAGGAATCGAACCCAGGTCTCCTGCACTGTGAGTGAGTTCTTTACCAACTGAGCTACCAGAGAAGCTCAATTCTAACTGTGGGTCCTAGTAAAAATTTTCTTAAAAATTGAGAAACATTGGTCAAGAACATAATTTCTGATTTAATAGACTTATAATGAGTACCAATAAGAGGGAGATGAAAAGGAGAGAAGATAGGGTTCTNGAGTTCTTTACCAACTGAGCTACCAGAGAAGCTCAATTCTAACTGTGGGTCCTAGTAAAAATTTTCTTAAAAATTGAGAAACATTGGTCAAGAACATAATTTCTGATTTAATAGACTTATAATGAGTACCAATAAGAGGGAGATGAAAAGGAGAGAAGATAGGGTTCTCTCTATTCAATAAGCTTCCAATTTTCTCACCTCCAAAACTCCATAAAGGTGGTGACTATTGAAGAATGGGATAGACTGCTACTGGTTCCTCAGTGAACAAAAATTCACAACTATGTAGGATGCAAAAGTGACCTGATGAACCAAAATATCTTGTGTTCTCCAAGAGTTCCCATCTCCTGACACCCCTGTGAATGGCATCCAGTATTAGATAGTGGTGCATCAGGGTTCATGACTTTGAACCATCTGGACTTCAAGGTTAGAGAGCTCAGTTTGTGCCCTGTGACATGTGATGGGTTTCTCCAGAACTGGCTTCAGCCAGCACAGGACAGTTTTACACTGTTTGATCAGGAATGTAGGGTCTTGGGTGACACTGCATAAGGTTAATACATTTATTAAAAAACCTGTACTTTTCCTCTTGATTCTCCCATCAGACTTGTAGAGTAGTAAATACATGTTCTCCATCTTAATTTGACATTTGAGGAAAAGACCCAGGGAAGTTAAATGATGAATCGGAGGCTGGGGCAGATGAATGAGTACCTGAGTCTCTTGGTTTTCTGGAGAAGGCTCTTTAGTGCACATGTGCAGGTATATTGTCTCCCAAACACACTGGTCTTGGAGGCCCAGGGCCTGGTTCAGAAGGTATTGATATCAATACCATTATACATTTTATACCATTATGTATTTATACACTGAAGCTCTATTCAAAAGGCATTTGAATGAATGAAAATTCCCTTCTACCTTCCTCTTCCCCCCTCTTCTTGCTTCACCACCTCCTCTCTTTCTTAGAAATGAGCAAATGGAGGAAAGGTTCATGGAACATTTTTCCTCTAATTGAAATTTTGCAAAAACTGCTCTTTAGTAATAGATACCCACTTAATCCTTAGGAATAGATGGGAAATTATAACATAAGTGATTTGATCAAGGTAAAAACTCCAGTAGAGACAGAGAAAATATGAGAAAGCAGGTTTCCTGATTCCTGTCAAGGTGATTGCATAGCTATACCACATTGGATCCAACCACCATCCACTACCAGGCTTCCATCCCGTGCCATTATACATCTGTCCCGTTTACTGCTCATAAGTTAATGCCAGTACCATATGTCTCAAACTTTTAGTTAGGGAGGTTGATTAATTTATTTATCTTTTCAATTTGTTCTTCAGCTGTTGACTGAGGTTGAGGGAGATGATCAGACCACCATTGCATCATTGCCTGTTTGGTGAGCTGACCATTTGCCTAGCTCTCTGGAGTTGGTCTTTACATGCCCAGGGGATGTTAAAGACTGCAGTGAGGGGTAATTTTAAAGAAAATGAGTTCCCTTTTTCTTCCTCTCACTTCCAGAATTCTCTAGAGTGTCAGGATACATTGCCTTTGTAATTCAGCTTGCTGTACTGACAGGATCCTTCCTTTCAAGTTGGAGTAGGTTTTTCCAAAATACATTCTACAGAATAGGAGAAGTTAATAGAATATGTACAATCAAGAAAAAGAATGCCATGTCAAGAAGATTTGGCAAACAATGGATTAAATAAAGCTGCAATATTTATTGCAGGACTTTTCAGAGCCTTTAATAGGATGATTTCCATTAATCTTCAGGATGGCAGTTGAATGAATAGTGTTCCCAAACTCATTTGATTGTGCACCACTCTTTTGGGGACAGTCCTTATATCTCTTGAAGTACTGTCATTTAGGAAGTACTAACTGAAATCTGGCCTCTATATTTAAAGCAAATATATATTTGGGGCTCTTGACCAAGGGAGACTGATATGCTGAGCAGGAAGGAGTGGATCCTTATTAGTTTTTGTCGATCTTTTAATAAATGAGTCTAAACCTTTGTTTTTAAAAATGGAATCCCAAGTGTTATTTATAGGCCTCTAACCCTAAAGAAGGGAGAGAAGCTGAGACTGGACAGTTTTTACATGAAAAAAGGAGAGCAAATAGGGGTCTCATTCGTAGGATTTTCTACATGATATTGTAGTAGTTCATCCTTGTTCTGTCTTTAGACAGTGACATTTATAAAGCAGTCGCCAAGCTAATGTTATGGTTCCTGAGATTGTTCATATAGAATTACATGGGCTGAGATCGGAGGCCCATGGTTCCTCCTTTCTGACTCAGGTCAGGATGAATAGTATCCAAGTACAATTTAACTCTTGCTCCTTCCCTTCAGAAATCATTTGTCACTGGGTTATTGCTCCCAATTAACTCTATGGTGGAGGCATATTTTAATTTTTCATGTTCTTATGTTTATTAGAAGAGATTGGGGGAAAGCTACATGCAAAGATCTGAGTGTGGTTCTGGGAGCTGACCTGCAGTTAAAAAACGTGAGGGAGGCAAAGATTGTTTCCAGGTTAAGGCTGGGGCCCAGTCAGGGTTCCTGGGTTCCTCTTAGCTGACAAAGCCATTTACACTGGGCTGTCCACACATAATGAGTTATACAGACTGCAGAGGAAGCGATCCTTCACCCAGAGGGTGACATCCTCGCCTCTGGAATTTTCAGATGTCAGTGATAGGTGAAGATGAGCTTTTTTGGCCAAGAGGAATCTTTCAAACCAGGGACTCACCTGTGACCAGGCTATTACTGAGACTGTGTCAAGACTGCATGTAAACCTTCAGCTGTGGGTGAGGACCCAACTCACCTGTGCTGAATGTACGTATTTCTAGATTACCTCACATTTGAAACGCTGTGAGGGATTAGTGCTTTTCCACTTTAAAGGAAGAACAGGCCATAAATTACTGAGGAATTTTATGGGACTGTCCAAAGCACAGACTGGAAGCCAAGGGAAAATGAAAGTCCAGCTTCTTTATGGAAAATCAAATGGAAAAGAGAGATTGCTTCCTGAAAAGAGAGAGGCACTGCCTTGTGGGAGTGGAGGGATAAGAGACTTAGGAACTCCTCTTCTTGTGCCCCTGAGGAGTTTAGCAGAACTCTGGACCTCAAAACGATTTGAAGGCAAAGGGAAGCAGGTGTTTGAACTGTTTGGAAAGCAGGTGAGAGGAGTGATTATTTTTGGTAGCAAGATTTTTGTGTTTGGATTGTGCCTGTTCTAGATCTAGTATCTTAATTTACATGTGCCTTAGTAAGGCAAAGAATTCCCCAGGTCATTCAACCACCTGCTTCTAATTTGAGGTTCATTAAGTATTGGAGAGGGAAAAGAAGGGGTGGCATGGAAGTTTTCTGAGGCTGGCCAACCAAGGAGAAAGTGAACAGATCCTGCAGGCTTGACCTCCTTATAAATTACAGACAAACAGAATAGTCTAGAGCACTGTATGTTGCAAAACAAAAGAGGACCAGTACAAGAAAGCACATCATATACATACATAAAGCAGTGTCCTTTCTAGAAACTGTTTCCCAAACCAGGAAGACCCAACAAACTTAAGCCTTCAACTCATCTCAGCTGAGCTTTTCTGACAGTGGCTACACATGTCTTTGCTCTCATGCCTTCATCCCATCTCAGAAGAGGTGAGAAGATTGTGACTTATTTTGGGTGGGGGATGGTAAATACAATCATTTCACTGTCATTTTTTGGTTTCAGAATTGGAGTGAATCTAAATGAATCATAACAGTTGCATTTAATAAATTCTCTTGGGTATTGGCTAATTTTAAACCGGTCTGACAAGTTTTAAGGTCCATGTGGTTTGGGGAAATTCACTGGTGCATTTCCTCATTTGGTCACCCCTTATTTCCCTCCAGCCTTGTTCCTTTTCAGCAAGCTGATCTATTTGGCACGGTTATCTTTGATCATCTGAGGTTGAGGGGAGAGGAGGCTGGGGAGGGGCTAAGCTGAAGGTCATGCAAGAAGCATTCAGGTCTCTCTTGTGAGCCAGCACCACTGGGAATTCCCCGGGGTCTCTGGGAGCTGGCCTTCAGCTCACAGAGGCCGCCAGGTGAAAGACCACTACTTACCAGGAGGCTCCCACCTGGCAGACGGGAGCTGGAGAGGGGGCAAAACTCTGATTGTGGAAATGAAAGTATCTCAGCATTTTGCTTTTCATCAAAGTCACTGCCTCCACTCTAGGCATGAGCAGCTTTAGCTGGCCTATCCACATTGACTTTCTGCCTTGGCTCTATTATCCTGGTGGTTAATGGATGCCAGGTGTGTGGTTTCTTTTTTTGTTGTTGTTGGAGGTGGTGAGAAATTATTTATTATCAGAGTGAGATCTGGGCAATGGGGAAGTTCAGGGAGCCCTGAGACAGCTTCATTGGAGAGGACCATTACCAGAATCGTCCCCAGTCTCAGGCTGTCCGCCTCTCCCCTCCCTTCTCTGCCGGGTGTTCAGCCCTGTGGATGTTTTATAGCTCACGTGAGCAGGTTCCCTCAGTAACTTGGGTTTTGATAATCATTTGCCTCACAGGGCAAGCAACACAGTGATTGAAATATTCCTGTGAAGATTTTTAAAAACCAAAACAAGAACAACAGAACCGTTTAAACCACTGAAACAATTTAATGGTGCAGAGCCCTTTCCTTGCTTAACACATGCAGTTTAGAATGACATCCATGAAAACCATATTTTTACAGTAAGAGGAGAACTCCGTTCCAGGCTGGAGTGTGGACAGAGAGGATGGTTCTGCTTGAAGTAAATTCTGACCTACCCACCAAAGGAAAGCTGGGAAGTGGTGCTGGTAGGTGCAGATACCATCACCTTCTGCATTCTCTGTCCGACACCCACCTTGTTCTGTTGTGATGGAAGATTTGCTTTAATGAGGAGGGCAGTGAAGAGCTCAGTCCAGGTTCTCAGGAGGTTTTGAGTAAAGGCAGCATTTGCCCCTTGTTCTCTGGTCCGTCACTGCTAGCTGTTGAAGGAGGGAGGTGTCAAGCATCTCTGTCCTTTCCTTTTCTCTTCCTCATTTCTAGATCATTATAGCATTGACTTGTTCATTCAATAAATCGTTAGAGAGCCCCTGCCTTGGGCCAGGCATCAAGCCAGGTCCTGGGGATATCACTAGGGTCATGACTGATATCTGTACGTTGACCTCTGAGGGCTTCTAGTCAGATGGGGAACAGATAAGCAAATGGGCAGTTATATAGTAAGAAAAGTGCTGTGATATTGGCCGTGGGGATACTTGAAAGGGACCTCAGTCTAGATTGCGGGGTAGGAGTAGGCTTTTGGGAGACAGTGACACTTTAGCAGAGGCCTGAAATGAGAAACTGGAAACATGATTGTGTTGTGAGATGGGGTGGCTGGTGGGAGTGGGTTGGAGGTGTGGGCTAGAGTAATGTTTTTTTTTTTTTGTCAGCTGTCCCCTCCCTCCACCTCTCTCCCTCTCTTGCTGTCTCCCTCCCTCCCTTTTTCCCTGTTTCTCTCCCTTCTTTCCTCGAGAGTTAATCTGGACCATGAGGAGCTGCTTTGGATGCATAGCAATTTGTGAGTTTGGATTCTATTCTGGGGTAACAGGGGAGCCAGGGAAAGGGTTTTAAGCTGAGAAATAGCTTGACCAGATTTGATATTTATCACCCTGAAGAGTGGACCAGAAAATTAGGGGACGGGGGTAGTTAGTTATCAGGTTAGAGATGCTGGTGGTCTGAAGTGGGGACGGGCAGGGGTGCTAATGATTGGAGAAGGCAGAACTGGTGGTGGATTGTGGGGAGTGTGGGTGGCTAGGATCAAAGATGAACCTCATGTTTCTGACTTGAGCAGTGGGGTGGCTCTGGGTGATCTCTCCTGAGATGGGTAATTCAGAGCAACAGGTGTCTTTGAGGGTTTTTGATGGCTGCTTTAGATCTGCTTTGGGGAATTTCATTTCGGAATAGATAGGGCCATTTAAGTAGTGAACATGAGGACAACTGAAAGGTCAATTAAGTGATGGAAAGTCTGAAGAGATAGTGGGAACCAAGTTGAGCATATCACTAACTTCTGCTGCCTTTTTCTCTGCCCCTACAATGTGACTATCAACCTGATTTTACAGGAGTCAGAAAAATCTTTTAGAACCAAATCAGTCAAGATGGTGGAGGAGAAAGCTTTTCTGATCCAGGAGAAAAGCTTTGCATCTTTGTTGTAATGAGGGAATTTCCACTTACCTGACTTTTCTGCCTTCCTTATCTCTTTGTAGTTTTCTTGGATTCTGTGTGTATGTAAATACTTCATATTGAAATTTTGGTGTGTTTTTTTTTTTTGCTTAAACTTTNTGGTGGAGGAGAAAGCTTTTCTGATCCAGGAGAAAAGCTTTGCATCTTTGTTGTAATGAGGGAATTTCCACTTACCTGACTTTTCTGCCTTCCTTATCTCTTTGTAGTTTTCTTGGATTCTGTGTGTATGTAAATACTTCATATTGAAATTTTGGTGTGTTTTTTTTTTTTGCTTAAACTTTTAGTATTCTGGCATCTGGCATGTAACGCTCAGTCATGTCCAACTCTTTGTGACCTCATGGACTGTAGTTCGCCAGGCTTCTTTGTGCGTGGGATATTCCAGGCAAGAATACTGGAGTGGATTGCCATTCCCTTCTCCAGAGGATCTTCCCAACCCAGGGATTGAACCCGGGTCTCCTGCATTGCAGGCAGATTCTTTACCATTCTACCTATGTTCAAATACATTCAGAATATACAATATAATTCTTTTGAATTATCTAGTGCAAAATGTTCTTAAAATGTCTTTTAAGTTAAAAAGAAGAAACCAAATTTAAGATATTAAATTTTATTTTGGTGTCTGTTAGTATGATGGAAGTTTTGGTAGCATTATTGAGGGATCAGGTTTTAAAACTCCTATGTTGTTGTGTTCTGCAGATTGCAAATGTGTGCAACAACTCTTGCCAAATTAAAAAAAATGCACATATTATTTAAGGGGACCAGTTGTTTCTAAACGTTTCTGGTTTTAAGGGCATAGAATGAACTTGGGTAAATCATGTGTTAAACAAGCGTTAGATGAGGAAATTTTACAAATGTGAAGTTAGAAGGCAAAAAAGTTTATATGGAGGGAAATTTGGAGGGAATTCTTCTTCCAAGATAGTTAAATTATTTACCATCCAGAAACTTATTCTGAAATTATCTGGAAATTTTTTTCATTTCTCTGAGTGTAAGCTCAGGCTCAGTGGATTCAGATCTCACAAATACAATGTCATTTTAAATTTCAGAAGTCGTGTATCTGTGGGCATTTGTGAGACAGTGCAAATAAAATGAATAGATACATATTTCAATTGTTTCTCATTCCATTGCTTGTTTCTCCTTCTATTATCTCATTATCAACAAGGTTCATCCTTGATGAAGCCTAGACAAGTGGAAAGTTTCTCATTTTGAAGTTTAGTTGTTTTCTAATTGGTCACGCTAAAGAAAGGCTTACATTGATTTTGAAAGACAAAACATGTCATTGTTTTTTTCACCCATGCCCAACTTCTACATGGCTGACTGGATATTGTTCAAATTTTCCAAAAGAGAAAGAGAGAGAGAAACACCCTCATTTTGGGTCAGAAGCCAGTCATGGAAAATTTCATCCCCAAAGGATAATTTTTCATAAATATGCAAGCAGCAAATGGCAATGTGACTACAACAGAATCCACCCCTGGATTTCCATAGACAGTCTCTTGCTGTAAACACTCAACCTCAGGCACATGTTAGGTCCAGAAAAAGAAAAAAACCCTGCAGTATTGGAAGCCTAATTATCCTTTTCCACTGGGATTGAGATTTCTTCCTCTGGGACCCAAGTTGGGGTAGGCACAGGCCCCAATTTTGTTTTTATTCCACATTAATTCATACATTTTTAGAGCATGTCTACTATGCAAAAGGTAGTTTTGCTAGGGAAAACTGCCCTCAGCATTTGCAATCCAGTTGGGAAAATAAAGTGCACCTATATAAAAATCTAAGTCCATTTGTAGTAAGTGCCAAGCATGTGATTTCTGAGAGGAAGCATTGTCAATTTAAGAAGGTCAAGCTCATGAGTATATGTGCTGTAATAGTCGGGGAAGTCCTCCTGGGAGAAGTGGAACTCGAGTGATAGGTTGAAATAGGGGGTGGATTGAGGCACAAATGCAGTATTTACATGAAGAAGCGGTGTGGGAAGCAGATGACCACCAAGAGCTGGGAGCCTGGAGCCTGCAGATGTACGTGGGACGCTGCTATGGGTTTGCTGATTGACTTGAATAGGCACTCCGCCCCCACTTTTATCTGGGCTCCTGCCACCTGGGGCAGAGAGGCCAGCTCAGATCAGCTCAGCTCTTTCAGGTCTGACCCAAGGACTGTGCAACACGAAGGTGAAACCCTTACAGAGCAGAGGTCACGAGAAGTCTACTTTGCAAATCCAAGCTCCACTTGTTTCCTGCACTTTTCTTTCATGTTATTAGATCTGGGAAGAAGTTGAGCATCTCTCCATGTTAATAGAGGACTTTAAGAGAGATTGTAATAACTGTTGAGAGAGGCAAAGAGCAAGAATCACAACAGGTATGTGTTGAGATGAAGAGTGAGCTTACAGATTTGAAGCAAGCATTCACAGATTTGATGGTGGCTGTTCTAGAAACAATAAAAGTCACTAGACAAATAAGGAGGGGTGGGTTGATATTGGAACTGTAAATCTCTAGAGGCTGCCAGCTTTGTTGAGTTTCAATGTGAGTGCTAGTCACCACAGCAGACCTCACCGCAAGATTTGATCTTTCCAAGTCAGGAAATCCTTGTGTGTTCAGGCTGATAGAATAGGCTCTGTATGCCCCTCTCTCCCGTCACTGGGAGGGAGAATGGAAAAGGAGGCTCATACTTCTGATATCCCAGATACAGCTAATGTATGTCAGGGATGTTCACCCTTGCCCTCTAGGCTCAAACCTGTTCCTTTGACTAATAGTTTTATGGCGCCCAGAGTTAACCATTAAAGTCAAGCTATTTACATGCACAGGACATGGAGATACAAACTGAGGACGTAAAATAAAGGAGGCTGATAAAGCATGGCCCACTTCTGGGCCAATAGACCAGAACTCATGCATCTCAGATATATACACACATCCATAACGAAGGCACCTCGCTGTTGAGTGATTTTTCAGAATAGAAAAACCTTTGTACAAATGGCCATGTTGTAGAGATTTTCCAACAGTCTTCTACATTTCAGCTCATGAAAATAAAGAAGATATAGTTGTCTCCAAGTGCTTATAAAAAAAATCTGACTAATACACATAAAACAGAGTTTTGTTTGAGATGCTCTAAAGTTCTTATATTTGTTCTTCACTCAACAAACCTTTATTGACTACCTACTGTGTTCCAGGCACTATGTTAGAGGTTAGAGATTTTAAACCTCTAATAACTTAGATACGACAGCCCATAAAATGTAATTTAAAGGCAGAGTATTTTCTTCCTATGCTTTTTATAACCACTGTTCATTTGTCTCATGATAGGAAATAATAGTGACTGAATACCTAGGGCTATATAGTTATTTTAGATTTTAGCCAGGTGGTTTTTTAAATTGTCATTTAGAAATGGGTCCTGTTATATTTACCTGTAAACCAAGTCATGGAGTTTTCAGAGTGGCTGAGTGGGCATTTATGTGCCTAACTAGAGGCCAATCAGATCTGTTTTGGTTTTAGTGTTTATACCTAGGGTTAATGCCCCTTTAGACTGTTTGGGCAATTTCACCTGTATTATTATATGCCAAAATTTATTGAGTTGTGTTGGTTATCCCTCCATTGGCCTGGGGCAAGACCAGGAATGCCAGAAGCTAGGGTCGTTTCTCGGTGACACAACTGCCAGGCCCATGAGTGGACAGGAATGGGTAATGCCTGTGGGAATCCAAACACCGAGACTGTGAAAGGAATGCACACCCTGTGTTTAAGAGAGCTGAGAGGCCGGGCTCCCCCTAAGTGAATACAGTCACTACTCCTAAAACGTGTATTGTCTGGGTCACTCATTTGTCACTTACTACATCCTGTCTTGGGTTGTCAGTAACTATTGCATGTATCTGTTTTTTTTTTTTTTTTCCTCCCCAGTTATACTACCCCATCATTGTGGATACAGGTTTTCCTCCTCATTCAAATTCCTAACCAGCATTCTTTATGGGGAGCAAACTTGATGCTTGTTTTTATTATGAAGTAGAAGTGTTTCATTTATTAAAATATAAGTATTTTTTTCAAACAATTACAAATTGACTAATTGAACCTCTTTTTAAAAACGAATTTCTTGAAGCATTGTTGACATATAATAAACTACATGTATACAGTTGATGCAGAGAAGTCAGTGGCACACCCCACTCCAGTGCTCTTGCCTGGAAAATCCCATGGGCGGAGGAGCCTGGTGGGCTGCAGTCCATGGGGGCGCTAGGAGTCGGACACGACTGAGCGACTTCACTTTCACTTTTCACTTTCATGCACTGGAGAAGGAAATGGCAGCCCATTCTAGTGTTCTTGCCTGGAGAATCCCAGGGACAGGGGAGCCTGGTGGGCTGCCGTCTGAGGGGTCGCACAGAGTCGAAGACGACTGAAGCGACTTAGCAGCAGCAGTGTACAGTTGATAAATGTACTATTTGATAAGTTTGGACTCCATAACCTGATTAAAAAAAAAATTCAGTGGGCACCGACTTTGTGTGGGTTGCTGATCTACAAGTGTGAGTTAGGAATTTTCCAAGTGACACTTATGTGGTGGTGAAGGGGTGATTTGGCTCCCAGATGACTTTCTTAGTGCAGTTTTCTGCCTTGGCGAGTTGAGCTTCTGGCACTCAGTGGACATGTGATAAATCTTCCTGACAGTCATGTGTGTATAGTTGCAAAGTCTTTATCCCTGTGCCTGCCCTTTAAAAAGCAATC
Organism: Neotragus moschatus; assembly: GCA_006410615.1. Classification (NCBI taxonomy): domain Eukaryota; kingdom Metazoa; phylum Chordata; class Mammalia; order Artiodactyla; family Bovidae; genus Neotragus; species Neotragus moschatus. The sequence continues at coordinate 1,732,381 of SJYA01001606.1, forward strand.
GTTTCCATCTTTTATTTGCTTATTTTTCAATAGAGGATAGTTAAAAAAATTTTTTTCCCAACTGTATTGAGGTAAATTGACAAAAAAACACAGGGCTTCCCAGGTGGTGCTGGTGATTAAAAAAAAAAAAAAAAAAAAACTTGTCTGCCAATGCAGGAGACATAAGAGACCCAGGTTCGATCCCTGAGTCAGGAAGATTCCCTGGCATAGGAATGGCACCCTACTCCAGCATTTTTGCCTGGAAAATAGCTTGGGCAGAGGCACCTGGTGGTCTATAGTCCATGGGGCCACAAAGAGTCAGACATGACTGAGTGACTAAGCACACACATACACACATATTTAAAGCATACAAAAGGATGGTTCGATATATATTGTGAAATGACCACCACAATTAATTAATGTAACTGTCACCTCACATACTTACTTTTTTATATTTTTAATGGAGGATAATTTATAATGCCCTCAGCATTTTGTCCTCGTGACAAATCCAGCAATGATTTTATTTCCTGAGTGCAGTGATGCTGGCTGGCCATCTTTGTAGGAAGATACAGCCAGAAAGTATGTGGATATTCTTGTGGCTGCAGAATCTCTTACTCTCTGGAGCCCTCTTTGATTTCCATAAGGGCTGAGCAAGTCCTGTAAGAGAATTGAGTGCCAGGGCAGACCAGCTGAGTTTTAATTGATTCTAATTAGCACCCCCATAGACTGTAGCAGTTTTTTTTTTTTTTTTCTTGAAACAGCCAAGTAGCATTAGGAAAGGTGAGACATCTTTCTGTGGAAGCAAGGAGAGGCAAAACTAGTTTCAGGCTCTGTCTCTGTAAGTCCTGCCTTTTTCAGGAACAGGGACGAAGTGAGATAAGGAAAATAAATACCTGAGGAGCAAGATGCCGGGAAATAGTCACTCTAAACCCAGCAGTGGGCTTAGTACAGCAGGACGAAGATGCTTCAGGTCTTTGCACTCAAGTACCTTCCAGTTGAGTTGGAAAGAATGAGTGATGAGATGTAATCAAGACTTAATGTTTCTTGTGAGCTAGGGAAATGGTTCTTGGGAGCAGTATTTATGGACATTTCAGAAAGTGTTTTCTTACCTTGAACGAGTTATTAGAGCTGCTGCCAAAAGAATAAGTGTAAGAAAATGAACAGTGCACAGACAGGCCCCAGCACTCCCTCCCCTCTTAGCTGCACTCAACAGGGACCCAGGGCCTGCCTGTAAGAGTAGGTGCTCCTGTTTCCCCATCTCTTGGCCAGGCATATGGTTTCCATTGATGGGCGGCTCAATTTGCAGCCAGTTGTCAATCCCGTGTGGTGCTCTGGGGACAGAGGTAACGTGGGAAGCTAGAGCCCCCAGTCAACCAGAGGCCTTATTAGTCAGAAGTTTCAGTCTTCCGTGCTGTGCAGCACCATAAATGACTTCAGGGTGCAGCTGGCTTGGCCTTTTGGGGCTTGAAGGGATGGAAGGACAAGAAGTTGTGCCAGTGCTGGAAACACTGTGAAGTGAGGCTGGAAACACTGTGAAGTGAGGTGGGGCAGCTTCATTTCCCTCCCCTCCTTTCCTTCATGCAGTGGTTTTGATGGCCACTCCATCAGAACTTGGTCTTAGATACATCTGCTGTCAACCGTTTAGACCTCAGTATGACAGTAAGTCTGTGGGTTCCCATTTTAAGGAAATTCACCTTTGAAACTGGCTCTTTTTGGTGCACTGAGAGGCCTGGGCTTCCGGTGAAGGAATCATAAGGAGGTGAGGGACGGGTAGGCCTGCTTCTGAGATTTCACCTGGGAGGACAAGGCCTGCCTCATGTGCACTCAGACGACCACCACAGGCAAGCATCAGCCTGGGGTTTTCAAAGATTTGAGCTGGACCCACAGTAGGAAACACTTTCTGTCTTGTGACACAGGGTGCACACACTAGATTAATACCTATCTTCACTCTGTGAGAGGTACCTGATCACTTTAATAACTTACGGCTTAATTTAAATAATGTTGATTGGATCTACTAAACGGATTTCACAACCCACATGTGAGTTAATGGGCCAGGCCAGGCTGTGTTTTGGGTTTTCTGTACCAGGGTGCATAGTCAGGGGATTGGTGGGGGCTAAACCTTGACTCTCATTTCTCTCGCCTAGCAGGTGCCTGGACTTGGCACTGGGTCTCCCAGAAGAAGGGGTACATTATAGAAAGTATTCATGAAGTGATCCATGTGCCCAAGACTTGTTTGCGTGATACCTGTGTGCTCCACCCAGCACCATTTGTAATTTACAAATAAGATCTGTGTGGCTGGTAGTGTCCCGTCGGTAGTCACCTTGCAGAAGAGAGAGAGAGTAGAAAATTACAGGTCAGGAGAGGCTAGATCCAGAGTGAGAAAGGATGCCAGATGTGGCTCGGGCACTAGTGAGAGAAGAGTTGAGGGGGACTGGCTCCGGGCCCCCCAGAGATACCAAAATTGGCGGGTGCTCGAGCCCCCTATACAAAGTGGTGAAGTATTTGCAGTATATAATCTACACACATCCTCCTGCATACTTCAAGTCTCTCTAGATTACTTGTAATACCTAATACAATATAAATGATATGTAAATAGTCATTCAGTTCCATTCAGTTCAGTTCAGTCGCTCAGTCGTGTCCGACTCTTTGCGACCCCAAGAACTGCAGCACACCAGGCCTCTCTGTCCATCACCAACTCCCGGAGTCCACCCAAACTCACGTCCATCGAGTCGGCGATGCCATCCAGCCATCTCATCCTCTGCCATCCCCTTCTCCTCCTGCCCCCAATCCCTCCCAGCATCAGAGTCTTTTCCAGTGAGTCAACTCTTCACATGAGGTGGCCAAAGTACTGAAGTTCAGCTTCAGCATCAGTCCTTCAACACAATGTAAATGCTATGTGTAGGTGCTTTGCCAGCATGCAGCAAATTCATGGTTTTCTTTTTGGAACTTTCTGGAACTTTTTTTTTTTAATGTTTTCTATCCACGGTTGGTTGAATCCTTAGATGTTGAATTCATGGATATGGAGGTTCCAACTGTATCTGCTCTCAGCTTCTTCCTCACATCCCCTTCGTTTTGTGATCTGGAAGGTGCTAAACCAAGACAAAGGGGAAGGAGCCCGTGTAATTTAGACACTGGCCACTGCTTCTTAGATTTCTCTGAAGGGAGGAGCTGAATTTCTGTCTGTGATGAAAAAGTTAAATGTAATAAGGAACTAGGGAAAGAGCAATAAGGAAAAAATAAATGTAATTAAAAATGAAAGTAAACAATACATTCAACAAATGTCTGCTGAAAACTTTCTCTGTATCAGAGACTGAATCAGATACTACATTGTTTAAATAGTTTCTTATATTCACCGTGGATTAACTTTTTTAAAAGTGAACCCATCTGCATGAGTGCCCTCATTTGAATTCTGTGATTTTTCTTCACTTCTAGCTAGTCACTAAGCATAAGTTTCCTGAAAATAGAAGAGACTCAACTACTGTTATTCAAATAATGACCATTTGGCCAGGAGGGAGTGTTGGGGGAGTTGATTAAAGCTAACAAAACCATTGCCAGGTTTCCTAGATTAAGAAAAGGTTTTCTTTACCCCTGTGCTCTTGATAACACTATGGAAAACATAGAAGACTAAGAGGCATTTCTTTGTGTCACTCAGAGTTTCTCATTCAGGAAATTCTTATTGAATATGCACTGAGTCTCAGACACTGACGAGGCACTTGGCGTTATGCAGGATGGAGAACTCCCTGACCTCAGGGAGCAGAGTTGAGGGTAAGGTAAGGCTTACTCATGAGCAAGAAAGGCCCCTGAGATGCCCTTATATGGTGGTCACTAAGGGTCCTACTCAATGTGTACCATTTAGGAATAAGTGTGTCTGCATGTGGAGAAAGCAATGGCACCCCACTCCAGTACTCTTGCCTAGAAAATCCCATGGACCGAGGAGCCTGGTGGGCTGCAGTCCCTGGGGTCACTAAGAGTCGAACACGACTGAGTGACTTCACTTTCACTTTTCACTTTCATGCATTGGAGAAGGAAATGGCAACACACTCCAGTGTTCTTGCCNATGCAGCAAATTCATGGTTTTCTTTTTGGAACTTTCTGGAACTTTTTTTTTTTAATGTTTTCTATCCACGGTTGGTTGAATCCTTAGATGTTGAATTCATGGATATGGAGGTTCCAACTGTATCTGCTCTCAGCTTCTTCCTCACATCCCCTTCGTTTTGTGATCTGGAAGGTGCTAAACCAAGACAAAGGGGAAGGAGCCCGTGTAATTTAGACACTGGCCACTGCTTCTTAGATTTCTCTGAAGGGAGGAGCTGAATTTCTGTCTGTGATGAAAAAGTTAAATGTAATAAGGAACTAGGGAAAGAGCAATAAGGAAAAAATAAATGTAATTAAAAATGAAAGTAAACAATACATTCAACAAATGTCTGCTGAAAACTTTCTCTGTATCAGAGACTGAATCAGATACTACATTGTTTAAATAGTTTCTTATATTCACCGTGGATTAACTTTTTTAAAAGTGAACCCATCTGCATGAGTGCCCTCATTTGAATTCTGTGATTTTTCTTCACTTCTAGCTAGTCACTAAGCATAAGTTTCCTGAAAATAGAAGAGACTCAACTACTGTTATTCAAATAATGACCATTTGGCCAGGAGGGAGTGTTGGGGGAGTTGATTAAAGCTAACAAAACCATTGCCAGGTTTCCTAGATTAAGAAAAGGTTTTCTTTACCCCTGTGCTCTTGATAACACTATGGAAAACATAGAAGACTAAGAGGCATTTCTTTGTGTCACTCAGAGTTTCTCATTCAGGAAATTCTTATTGAATATGCACTGAGTCTCAGACACTGACGAGGCACTTGGCGTTATGCAGGATGGAGAACTCCCTGACCTCAGGGAGCAGAGTTGAGGGTAAGGTAAGGCTTACTCATGAGCAAGAAAGGCCCCTGAGATGCCCTTATATGGTGGTCACTAAGGGTCCTACTCAATGTGTACCATTTAGGAATAAGTGTGTCTGCATGTGGAGAAAGCAATGGCACCCCACTCCAGTACTCTTGCCTAGAAAATCCCATGGACCGAGGAGCCTGGTGGGCTGCAGTCCCTGGGGTCACTAAGAGTCGAACACGACTGAGTGACTTCACTTTCACTTTTCACTTTCATGCATTGGAGAAGGAAATGGCAACACACTCCAGTGTTCTTGCCTGGAGAATCCCAGGGGTTGGGGAGCCTGGTGGGCTGCCATCTATGGGGTCGCACAGAGTTGGACACGACTGAAATGACTTAGCAGCAGCAGCAGAAGGAGTGTCTGCGTGTGATAGAAAACCTAAAAATACAGTGGCTTAAAGACACTAGGTTTTATTTTCTCAAAGGTTAGAAGTTTTGATCAGTACTGATGTGGTATTCCATGATGCTTTCAGGGACTTAGGCTTCACTCATCTTACCTCTCCATCATCCCTAGTGTGTGGTCCTCATTCACATGGTCCAGTGTGGCTGCTAGAGCTCCAGCTATCACATAGTCATTCCAGGAGAAAGAGAAGAAGGACATACTTTCCCCCTTTTAAGGAAGGTTAGGAAATATATTCTTTTTATTCTAGCCAGTCATATGCGCAGCTAAAATTCAGGAGGTTTATTACTAAAGAAGAAGGGGAGATGGTATTGAGGTAGGCAGCTAACAACATCTCAGGCACGGGGTACAGGGGTGAGGGAAAGCTTTGTAAAGGAGATGGGATGTGACTCAGGCTTTCATGGACTGGGTAATATTTGAAGATTAGCGGACACTCTGTTCCCTGTGCATTAGACCCCTCTGCCGTGGCAGATATAATACAGCTTGTGAAGGTCCTGCCCTGGCAGCTTGGTTGCTACCTTTCCATTGACAGAGCCCTGACCACCTAGTAGCTCCAAGAGTCAAATGATAGCTTAGCAGGTTTTGATTATTATTGTTATTTAAAAATTTAAGTATAGGAGATTTTGTAGGAAATCATACTTGGAAGTTCTTAGAATGGAATCTTAGTTACTTATTATTTATTTATTTTTTTGTCATCCACAAAACATATACTTGACCCTATAAAGCATGGCAAATAAAGGGGAGGGAGGGGACTTCCCTAGAAGAACCGAGGTTAAGACTCCAAGCTTCCACTGCAAGGGACAAGGTTTGGTCCCTGGTTGGGGACCTAAGATCCAACATGCTGTGTGGAGCAGCAAAAGGAAAAATGTAAACAAAGTTAAAAAAAATAAATAAAGGGGAGGAAAAGACAAGCTGAAATCCAGAGACACTCAGCAGGGGCAGTGCAGTTGGATGGTCCTAGAGGAAAGCTTTTCCTTCTTCATAATTCCCTTGCTTCTGTTTCACCCACATCCCAGAGGAGAAACTGGCAATTTGATTTTCTCCCTTTTTCTTCTCTTCTAAGGTTTGCAGAATACAGGCAAGCAGGATTACATGAGTGTCATGCTGCCAACACATTAAGGATGTCTACTACCAATTGCCTGTATTAAAAGATTGTTCTGTAGGTACTAGCTGATGCACTTGGACAAGACACAGTGTGCATATGGAAAGCAAGAGGTGAATTATAATTATGTGCATATGATATATATTAAATGATACGCTGTTTATTGCGCTTCCCTGATGGCTCAGTGGTAAAGAATCCACGTGCAATGCAGGAGCTGCACAGGATGTGGGTCTGATCCCTGGGTCAGGAAGATCCCCTGGAGGAGGGCACAGCAACCCACTCCAGTATTCTTGCTAGAGAATCCCATGGACAGAGGAGCCTGGCAGGCTACAGTCCATAGGGTCACAAAGAGTTGGACACAACTGAAGCAACTTATGTGAAGCAACACATGCTATTTATTATAAAAAACAAGAGAATACAGTAAGGTAGTTTGACATGAAATTAATATACAAAAAAGCTTTAGAGAAGAACAAACTGGTAAAAATAGTAGATAGAATAGGAGGAGACTCCATTCATAGCAAGGATATGTGAGAATAATTAAGATGAATTAGTTTTGTAGGATATTATGTGTTTTAAATATGTATATGTTATACATATTTAAATAGTGTAATACTGACAGTTGAATAGAGAGGAAGATCAATAGTATAGAATAGAATCCAGAACTAGATACCAATATTATATTAAAACTTGGTCTATAAATGAAGGTGGCATTATGTATCAGAAAATAAAATGATAGATTTTTCAATAAAACAATTTGGGACAACTGGGTAGCCATCTGGAAAAACAAAAATTGGATCAATATCTCACTTCTTATGCCAACATAAATGCCAGATGGATAAAAATTTTAATATTAAAAGTAGTTGACAGAAGTTTTAAAAAATCTTGTGGTAACATGGTCTTCCTATGTATAATACAAATCCTAGAAATCATAAATTAAAAGATTGATATATTACATTTTAAAAAACTAAAAAAACTCATACCTCATGGAAGCTAGGTCCCTGATAGGTTCATGGACCATTGGAAAGTCAAGAAAGAGTGAACAGAGAATTACATATAAAACCCAAGGATTAATATCCTTTATAAAGAGCTCTAATAAATTAATAGAAGATCAATAACAGTAAAAAAATGGGGAAAAACAAGAATAGAATATTGACAGAAAAAAGAAAAATGACTCATATAGAAAGATACTCAACCTGAAACTTTTTTTTTAAGACTATCTGAATGGTAGTTAAAATTTTTTAAACTAGCAGAATGATAAAAATTTATCATTGAGGGTGAAGGGAACCAGGCATTCATGCACAATAGCTGTGTAAATTGGAACAACTTTCATGGTGGGTGTTTTGATTAATCTTTATCAAAATGAAAAGTACACATTAACTCAATAATTCCATTTCCAGAAATGTTATCCTTCAGAAACATTTTTAGAAGATTCGTCGCTGCATCTCAATGTCATCATTGCTCTGTGTTTTATTTTGCTCATCTTTGAAGTGGCAGTAAGGGCTTCTCAGGTGGCTCAGCAGGTAAAGAATCCAGCTGCAATGCAGGAGATGTGGGTTTGATCCCTGGGTTGGGGAGATTGCCTAGAGGAAGGCCTGGCAACCCACTCCAGTATTCTTTCTTGGAGAATCCCATGGACAGAGGAGCATGGTGGGCTACAATTCACGGGGTCACAGAGTCAGACACGTCTGAAGAGACTGGGCGCACATGCATGCATGAGGTGGGAATAATAATTCTAGTTTCCTGATGCTTGAAATGGCTGGTGTAAGAGAACCTCGGGAACAAGCTAGGCTGCCTGAAAGAAGAAGAAACGTAGTCTTTAATTTTAAGACATCATTCTGGTGTTTCAGAAAAGGGGTCCTAATTATAAGGCAATTGCCCTGTGCTTTGAAATACCAGGGCTAAACTTATACCTGCTTTTCTACTCTGGCATCAAGTGTTGTGTTTGGATGCACCCGGAAAGGTTTTGGAGGCCAGTGTGATGGGGGTGGCTGGTAGCCTTTTTGGCACAGGGCCCCAAGAGATGGAGCAGTGGGTCAGAGCACCCCTCACCACATCCAGTCTGGCCTTCTCATATGCCTCAAGATGGAAGATCTCCTAGGACCATCTTCCTGGGTACAGCATGTGGGGAGCCTTCAGATTTGACATTATTTTAATACCAATGTTAATTTGACTCAGATAATGATGCAACCTGTTACACAGCCTATCTACATAATTTTAGGTAAGGAAATTGCTCAGGGAGGTCCCTGAGTAGTTGGAGGCCAGAAAGAAATATTTTCAAGTAATTAATGGGTGGACAGGTAAAGATTTTTATTATTTAAAAAAATGGAAAAGTCCTAGAATAGCATGTTATAGCTCATATCTGTCCAGAAAAGAGTATCAACAAGAAGAAGCTGAAATTCATGGGTGCAGAAACTTTAATTCCTTTTCTTCTTTAAAATTGTAAAACTCCCTTGGTATAGTTCCTTGTTTTTTTCCCCCTTAACTCCCAGATAAGGCCTAATAAAATAACCATTCTGAGAGGCTAGAATTTAGCAAAATGAAGAGAATTTAACTTGGATGAATACATAATGCATAAGAAATGGAGCCTCAGTTTGGGCTTTCTTAATGGCAAATGCCTAAACCACCAAATGATTGTGTTGATTTTGTGGGTTTCTTGAAAGAGATCAAACATTTAACATCTCTCAGACTTGCATAATACTTCAGCTAGTGCATTGGTTAAGTCAAGAAAAATAAGGCAAGCAGAATGGGATTTCCAATAGAGCTTCCTATCTGGGTTGGAAGAATATACTCTAATGATTTGTTATGATCACTTTATAAATTGCACCTATAGCAAATGCACATTGGGCCTGGGGTCAAGTGCATTAGCTGAAAAGGCTGTCACATCCGAAGGCTTTTGAAATGCCTGCATGAAGTATAATTCATTAGTTGAGCATCAACAACATAAGCGAATTGGTGATGACTTTTTGGGAGCTTGTGTTTCAAAGCAGATCATGCTGATGTGGCCAGAACCTAAGAACACAACAGAAAATGAACCAAATGTTGCAGCACTGATGAGCCATCTGTGTGCTGTTTAAAGTAAACCTCATAAAGGAAAAACAGGGTGAAAGAAACCTAAATGAATTAGGGATCATTGCTTTGCTTTTCACGGAGGGAGAGATTTAAGCACAACTCTTGTAACACCTTGGGAATAGAATTTGATTACCAAAAAATTTAGGTTTCAGATTCCCTGTTTTAAGCATGTCTTATGAATGAAATAAAGAACAGGAAGGCCTCATTTACCAGGGAGTAGATTTCAGGTCACTCTGGGAACTGGAATAGGCCCATGAATATGGAAATGCTATGGAAGAGCAGAAAGAACTGAAGGGCCAGAGGTCTAGCCTCAGCCACTCTCTGGCTATTCTCTGGACCTTGGTTTCTTCATTGTTGAAATGAAGGCGTTAGACAGTTTCAAGATCTCTCTCCCTGTTAAAAATTTTTTTTAAAAATGTGCAGTCTTTGTTTTATTTGTGCTTATTGTTTGTTGTTGTTTAGTGCCTAAGTTGTATCCAACTCTTTTGTGACCCCATGGGCTGTAACCCACCAGGCTCCTCTGTCCATGGGATTTCCAAGTCAAGAATACTGGAGTGAGTTGCCATTTTTTTCTCTAGAGGATCTTCCCAACTCAGGGATCAAACCCCACATTTCCTGCTTTGGCAGGTGGGTTCTTTACCCAAGGAGCCACCAGGGAAGCCCATTTGTGTTTATGCATTTATGTATTTATAATATTTTTAAAAGGTTTAAAAAATGTACTTTGTAAAGAATTCAAACAGTAAAAAGGCAGATGGCAAAAAATGACCTTCCTCTTATCCCAGACTCCCATCTCACTCTGCAGAGGCAACCTTTATACTGGCTCCTTGTATATCCTTCCAGAAATATCTTTATAGGCATATTATGTATGTATCTTTTGAAAGTGAGTGAGATAATTGTCATGCACACTGTTCTGCTTCTTCCCTTTTTTACTTAATAACTTTGAAAACTTTTTGCTTTATACTTTTGGAAGTTGTAATTATAAGGTTGATACTTATTTTCTCTTGCAGACTGGGCAGTATGATAATCCATAGTTCAGTCATTAGTTGAACTTATGTCTTGTTGATGAAGAGTCAGATTATATTCATAGATCTTTCCTTCAGCTCCCTATAACTCTAAATTTCTATGACTTTTAACATCTGGGTAAGAAGAAATACAGCTGTTACAAATCACATGTGCGGCTCCTCCTGGGAGATAAAAGCCCACCCGTTATCAGTCCTTGACCACAGTCACATATAGAATGAAATGGCGGGTGAAACCCCAGTTCTTACATCATCGGAGGCAGGAGATGGAGGAAGCATATGGAATCTCACAGGGTGGGTCTCCTGCACCGTCTTTTTTTCCCTTTTAAAAAAATCTTTCTGCAGTGCTCCCTGGCATGTCGGATCTTATTTCTCCTGCCAGGGATGGAACTCACCCCTCTGTATTGGCAGAGGGTGTCTTAACCACTGGACCACGAGGGAAGTCCCTGCACCTTCATTTTTACCCAAGTGAGAACCTCTGTTCCTGTTGTGGGCTAGATTATTGGTAAAAGGGTGAACCAGATTGGAGACCAAAACTTCACTACCTTTTAAATGATGTATACCTGTTAGAGATTTTGCATATCAGAAAGTTAAAAAATAATCTCTGGTTGCTGAAGAAGAGGTTCTTTGGCAAAGAGGGTTGAGCGGATAGAGTGGGAGCAGGAAATAAGGGCGTTCAGAGTTAGGGTTGGTGGGGGTGGGGCAGGGTGATTTTTTTTCTCTGTGTCTAATGATTAAGTGACAATACCCCTGCCCTCTCAGGGTTGGAGAGGAGACAGTGGAAAGGAGATCGTGGACTGCCCGGGTAGTTACCAAAAAGCTTCAAAGTAGTCATCGTGGGAAAAGCCTGAACTATGCTGAACTTCCTTCTCTTATGGCTTGATACTTCTTTTGTTTAAAGTCACACACAAGGGGAGTACTAAGGTTTTAGGACTGAGGCTCTAAAGGCCACACTCAGCCCTAAAAGGGAGCTTTAGGCAATCAGCAATCCGTGTCCGTCTGCCATGGCCAGGCTGGACGGTTCTCCTTTCCAAGCTGGACGATTTGCATTTGTGTGGCAGGATGAGGGGCACGTTCTACAGCCCCCTCCCCAACCAGACCTGATTTTCTCACAGGAGCAGGACTGCATACACCTGCTGTGTCTCCAGAGAGGCTGTGGGTTTTCACTGTGACTCACGAGTCTTATTTATGACCACCGCGCTGGTGGAGACAGACAGACAGAGTGACACAGGCTCAGAGAGTAAGTCCCCTCTTTCCATTCAGAGATTTTTCTGGAACACCCCCAGCATGTTGGTTTTCAGCATTCAAGAAAGAGAAAAGAGAAAAACTCATTATTGGGCAAATTCAGCCACCTTCTCCCCACCTGCTTATTCACAAAAGGCTTTTGGTTTAAGGGTCCACTTAGTTGAATCCCAAGCATTTCGGTGTCAGCATGGACATCTTGATAATTATGCTCCGCTTCACTTTGTGTGTGGGGAGAACCAGGGTCCTTATCAGCCTCCACTCCTCATGCCTTTTTAGTAAGTCTTGCCTCTGCTGCCTGGTATTTGAGGTCGTTAGCTTAGTGAAACTGGGCTTCTGTGGTGGCTCAGTGTCAAATAATCTGCCTGCCAATACAGGAGATGTGGGTTCCATTCCTGGGTTGGGAAGATCCCCTGGAGAAGGAAATGACAACCTATTCCATTATTCTTGCCTGGGAAATCTCATGGACAGAGGAGCCTGGAGGCTACAGTCCATGGGGTTGCAAAAGAGTCAGACACAACTTACCAACTAAACAATAACAGTAACAATAAGCTTAGTGGAACAGGGCCCTGTGCTAATGAGTCTAAGGTCACAACTTTGCATGAGGGAAGCCTTGCTCTCCCTTGCAGGACACCTGCCAGCTGCTTTGCCCATGTTTCCATCAGGTTTGAGGAGGCCATGAAGAGGGTACAGGTGGTTTAAACTCAGTCCATCTCCTTTTCTTTCTGGACACAAAATACAGAGCTGAGGTTCTTGTGATTGTAGGTCTGTAATTCTGTTTTAGGAAATGATGGTTTAAGTATGCATTTGCATTCAAGTCTCAGGGATTAATGTTTGGAAAAATTTGCACTCATGGCCAGAGTTCCTCAGTGTGCATGGTTCATTTTTGTTCATGAAGTTAATGAGTTTCAAGGACTCTGTGGATCCTGGGAGTTAAGACATAGTTCCCACCTATGTTAGTTTCCCAGGGCTGCTGAACTAAGGGCCACAAGCTGGGTGGCTTACAACTGCAGAAATGTATTCTCTTGCTGTTCTGCAAGCTACAAGTCTAAGTCAGGGTGTTGGCAGGGTCAGGCTTCCTCTGAAACCTGGAGGGGACTCCCTCCTCTTCCAGCTTCTGGTAGCTCTGGGCTTTCTTTGGCTTGTGTCAGCAGAGCTCCAAGCTCTGACTCTGTCTTTCCATGGCTGTCTCCCTCCTTTTGTTTTCTCTTCTTATAACGACAACAGTCATTGGATAGAGGGCCCACCCTAATGACCTCATTTTCACTTGATTACATCTGCAAAGGCTCTATTTCCAAATAAGGTCACATTCACAGGTGTCAGGGCTTAGGACTTCAATATACCTTTCTGGGGACACAGTTCAACCCACGATTCCACTTGTCCGTAGGTATCTTTTAATTCATGGGGAAAAGTGTTGGAAAAGGATGGTGACCTTAGTACTAAAAGAGATCTAAGCACTGTGTTGTTAGAGTCCAAGGAAGGAAACACACATACACACACACACACACTCCAATACCAAACATGCGACTGTGGAATGATGCAGAATGGGTAAGTTATAAAGACTCTCTTGGAGAAGTGTTCCTGGGCATGTGGCCTTGAAGGATGGGGTTTAGTACTAGAGAAGCAGGCAGTGAAGGGAATTTCAAACTGAGTGTAAGCAAAGTTCTGAAAGTACCCTTGTTTCAACCTGGGAAGAAAGATGCTTCTGGCAGAAATGTGAGGGCAAGATTGGCGATCTGGAGGCTAGAGGCCTAATGGGAGATTCTGTAGGAGCCTCAGGCTCACCAGAAGGCCTGAACTTAGAAATAGTTGTGGGGTAAGAAGTCAGGGACAGATTATAAGGACTGGAGTGAGGGTGGGGCATTGGTAGAAGGTAGCAATGGATGGTTACAGGGAGATCATCAGGGGAGAGATGGCTTTCAGTTTTCTGGTAGGGTCGACTGGAGGGAGGGTGTTGCCTTTCAAAGGAGAGGGAGCTTAGGAAGAAGGCACATTAGAAAAGGAAGGTAAATTTGTAAATATGTTGAGTTTGAGGTCCTTGCAGCTCTAGGTGGAGACACTCAGCACAAATGGTAAAACTTGAGGCATTCTGGAAGAAGAGGTCCAAGTTGGAAGCAAGAATGCCAGCATGCTGATTAGAACCATGGGGGTGGATGCAGTGACCTGGAGAGAGGGGACAGAGGCAGAGGAGCAATGGGGCAAGGCCCATGCCTTGGGGAATGCCCAGGAGAGGGACAGGGGTAGGAGGCAGTTGACAGGCAGAGAGTGGAGAGTTCAGAGCGGACAGGGAACCCAGCAGGGCTTTGTCGGCCTCACACTAGCCGGGGAGACCATCAGAGCTGACAGCAGATGTTCTGTCTGAAGACTGATGGGGAGAAAATGCTCTCAGTGAGGTGATTAGGGGCAGGATCCACCTTGTAGGAGGTTGAGGAGATGAACGGGAGATGTGGCAGGGAGGCAGCAAGGGTAGACTGTCACTCTGGAAAAGGAGAGAAGGGCAGACTGTCACTTCTTGGCAGGATGAATCGAGAAGGCAGGTCACCTGAGGAAGCAGAGTAAAGAGAAGGACTCGTCAGTCAGGAAGATAGAAGAGAGGGTCGTTGTTGGATGAAACGAGTCCTGGAAGAGAGACAGCAGGCTGTGGGCTGAGTAGCCAGGAAGGAAGTCTAACTGAGATTCTTAGGGGAATCATGTAAGACTCCTTGTATGAATGCAGCATGAGTCTTGTGGGGATTTTTAATTCATGAGGATCATTCCCAGCCCTCCCTGAAGACGAGAGACTGGACAAGTTGACCTGTGGACACAGGATTTTGTGACTGTTGGCCCCTGCTGTGCCCTACGTCCATGGAACTGCAAGCTCACACCCAGTTCCGGAAGCTTCCCCTAGAGAATGTATAGACTGATGTCATTTTTTTCCACACTGCATGGTATGTAGGATCTTAGTTCATCAACCAGGGATTGAACCTGCATCCCCTCTACTGGAAGCATGGAGTCTTAACCACTGGACTGTTAGGGAAGTCCTGAGATTTGTCATTTTCTGGCTGTTTCCAAAACTAAGGGATAGCTCTACCATCCCAGATAGGCTTTCTCTGACCTAAGGATTCACGTGTCATCCGGGTATATAGAATGGCTATAGGAGAATGGCCTGGAAATAACTATTTCCCCTCTGTTAGTATCCAGGGGAGCGATTATGTGTTTTTCCTAACCCTCTCTCCCTAGATTTCAACCTCTGGATCTGGATCTAAGGAATGGAGTGAAAGTACAGAAGTGTTATGAGAAATGCATGTGTGCTAGTTTCGTGGTGCTGAGGGGAGAGGCAAGGTTGGTGTTGGCGGGAGTGGTTGAGAAAGGGTTCGCGGAAACAAGAGTGGGACTCTGAATGATGAGATGTTTGCACAGATAGATAAGAAATGCAGTGGCACCCTAGGATGATGGTCAGTGTACTAGAAACAACATGATGTGTCCATGAGACAAAGGGAAGACTGGCCAGACTAGACAGGATTGTATCTGGGTGCAGATGTGATCAGGAGGGAGGCTGGAGTGTGGAGGGCTTTGAAAGAAAGGCTGAAGATTGTGGACTTCACGCTCAGAGTGAGTGGGAGCTACAGAAAGTTATAGAGCAGGGGTCACCTGGGCAAGTTGGGGTTTTGGAGAGAGAATTCCCTCTCCTTTCTCCTTCAGTGTGGCTGTAGAGCTAACTTGCTCATGCAAGAGGCTTGGCCAGGTTCCCTGTCCCAGTGGAATTCACCTACAAGAAGGGCACTTCTTCCATTCTGTTTCTTCTCGCTCTGTTAGGAAACATCCCCCAGGAGCTTGGGTTTATTCTTTCAAAGTGCAGAATGCAAGTTACTGTAAAGCTAGAGGGGAAAAACCTGTTTTTCAATTTTTCTCTTCTTCCTCCCCCTCCCCCAACATTGGTCTTTTGCCTTAGCCTTTGAGGATCTTGACATTATTTTTCGTATTCTCATAATGAGTTTTCTAAAATCTTCACTCCTAGAAGAGAACCCCAACCCAGATTGGAGGTAGAGAGGCCGATTGCATTCCAGTCTTTCTCTCGTTTCCTACGGGGAGATGGTATGTGTGTTAGATAAACGTACCTCCACTTAACAAAATAGCTGCCCATCACAGAGCTCCTTGAAGAAATCCTAAAATAACAATAATAGAGCATGTCCCACACTTGTGGGAAGCAAGGGCTTTGTTGGGAAGGGGGTGGGGAACAGAGAAAAGAAACAGATTTTAATGTCAGGCTGACAAGAGTTTATTATACACATCAGTGGTTAAAATAATTACTTTTTTAAATTATGAAAAAGGCTTTCTGGGGCCTTGTTAAATATCAGCTGCAGTTCCTCACAGTAGAGTTGCTGGGGCCACAAAAGAGACACCTTGCTTTTTCAGATGCCTATGGGAATTTTGGCAGGAGGCAGCGAAGAACGCCCACTCTCTTCCTGCCCTCACATTTTGGATTTTGGTTGCAATGCTTTTCGTGTCTTTACTCTCCTGAGGGTTTGTTCAATTTCTCTATCTCCCATCTTGAGTTTGCTACTGCTTCTCCAAGTTCTCACTGCTCTCAGGAGAGAAGCCAGAGGGCCACAGGGCAGAGGAAAGTGCCACTTGGCATCCTTTTTTCCTTTTCTTTGAAAAATTGAGGCCTTTTCTGGAATAACCAGTGTGACAGCACGCTGCTAAGACAGTCAGGGTGAGTGCAGACCTGAGGCTCGGATCTCAGTTTTCCCATCCAGCTAGTATCTTCTCACTGGAAGCTGAGAATACTGATTGTCAGATTGCTCCACGCAATGAAATCTGGCCACAAAGTGGCTTCTTGTTCAAGTATCAGGCCTTTTGTGACATTTTTAGACTCATCACAAAGAGCTCTAATAATTTAAAATCTTGACTTTGCAGGTAAGGATCAGGAAGTGGTTGCTCAGGACATGATTTGGTCACCTGACTGATCATGTGACCACTGCTCCCTGGTCACAGATCTCCTGCTCTCCCCTTGGAAATCTGAACCTCACTTCCTTTTAATTCTGAACCTCCTTTCTCCCTTGGCTTCTGTACCTGCCAAAAGGGGCCATGCTTGGTGCACAGCTGGAGGCAAACTCTTTTATGACTCTCTTCCCTTCATGCCCAGGGTGATACTGAGGATTATCCCCTGAGATCAAAGGTGGATTTTGCTCTAATGCTCAGGAAGATGCCTCTGTAAAAAATGAAATGTTCTGGTGTAGCTTACAAGTGATTACTTTCTCCTTTCGAAGCCTGGGAGGTGGGGATGGGAGTGTCACAATTGCCCTGTCCTCCTGGCTGCCCACCTGCTTACATTCCACTTGGCTTTGATCCCGAGGCTTTTGTTTTGTTTTTATTTTTGAGGTTCAGAAAATTCTGGTCTGGCTCACACTATTGCCCTTTCTGCCTCCTAATGGGGTTCTGATTCTCTATTGGTCTTGGTATTAATAAAAATATGGGTATAAATCCATTTTCTTCATTCAACCAGGGCAGATAAGGACTTTCACAGTCAAAAACAAAACCATATACCAAAAACCAAACAGACAAAATGAAACCAACCAAACAAACAAAACCAAACCGGAGTGGAAATGACAGCTGGAACCTCCCAACAAAAGCAAAGAGTTTGGGTCCAACATAGTACAGGCTCCTGCTCTTTGTTCCGTGTGGCCTGGCTGGCGCATGGATGGGGCATCTCCAGCCTCTCTTTTTTTTCACTCTGGCCCTGGTTACATCACACCTTAGGCAGCTTCCTGCAGGTGCCAGCTTCACCTGGAGGTCCTGAGACCTCACCTACCTCCATTCTCAGGAGCTGACCGGAAGGAACTTCCTGTTTCCCAGCCCAGCCCTTCCCTTGAGGGTCCCATTTCCAGACTGAATGAATTTCCAGACCAGACCAGCTGACCACCCCAGTTGCCAGCAATTTTTTTTTTTTTGATGAACCAGCACCTAGATACTCCCGATGGTTGATAGAATTTGTCCCGTTTCTTTCAATTGTATGTGTATTTGTTTTCTACATTGAAAGAAGCTGAGAACATTGAAACTCTTGAGCATTTCATTCTCAGCCACTGTGAATGGAGTGCAGCTTTTTGACAGAAGGAAGAGACCAGTTTCCAAAGAGCTGTGAGCATGTGTCATCTCCTGTAGACTTATTTTTAATTTCCAGGCAGCTGCAGTCAGCGTGGACATCAAGCCTATGCTGGCTTTATTTTCCAGAGATGCTCCACTGGGTGCCACATGCACACGTGGGCAGCCCACTCTCGTTTTGCAGGCAAGCTTCTGGACAAGTGGTTACAATAGGATTTTGTGTGTGATTATCTGCTTCACAGATAGGCAGAAAGTACCTAGACCATGGGTGGATGAATTTGATGGAACCTTTTTTCTATCAGAATCCCAAAATCTTATTTGGATTTAGTAAAGTTAATATGATCTGGCTTGATATAAAACATAAATCTCCAGTTGGAGGCTGGGAGTGAAGGGAAGGGGCTGTTTGGAGGGAGTGTTCTCCCTCTCCTACCTCCTCACGTTGGCACAGGGATATGGCTCCCTGGAGGTGGGGGAGGGGGTGACAGCTTTGATTTTGCCCAACATCTCTGCTAACGATGTGGTGCTCAAGTAAACAGCACGCTAATGGACTTCCCAGATATGTGAAATTCAGCAGCTGTTGCAAACAGCAGTGAGCACAGAAAAAAAAAAAAAGAGGAAGAGAGCAGGGAAGAGGAAAGAGGACAAGCAGGGGAGGGAGGTCAGCAACGTGAGCAGGAAACGACAAGGATGAGGTTCCGCCTCTCACATCCAAATTCTTGTATCTGGGCATGATTGCAGATGCTTGGAGCTTAGGAACCCATCTGCAAAGTCCATCAATCTGAGAAAGTCCCTGAGGGGAACCAAGGGCAGCCGTGTGGCCGGGAGTCCTCTGGGTTTCTTAGGATCAGATTGTGCACATAGAGGTGATCAGAACAGGCATCATATTGGGAGGCATGTGTGCTTATACCCCTTTTGAAAGAGTGAACATCCATGACCTTCAAAATTCACCATTAGTCTTGCGATAAGATGTATGTGTTGTCTAAGGCATGGTAACAAATTATGCCTTGTCAGTTAATTATAATATCCTTTATAAACTGCCCCTCCATTTTATCTTTTTAGCTTCATCTATTTATATTTTTACTGGCTGCCCTACACCACAGGTGAGTGGTGTGGTTAATTGTTGCCATGACATCTTATTCTTTCCCTTGGAAACTCTGCCTTATGACCCCCACCCCTTCCCACCCTCCTCCCTGTCTTATTGGCCTCTGCAAGCAAAGAGTGAAAGTGAAAGTCGCTCAGTCATGACCGACTCTTTGTGACCCCATGGGCAGTACAGTCCATGGAATTCTGCAGGCCAGAATACCAGAGTGGGCAGCCTTTCCCTTCTCCAGGGGATCTTCCCAACCCAGGGATCAAACCCAGGTATCCTGTATTGCAGATGGATTTTTTACCAGCTGAGCCACCATGGAAGCCTGAGAATACTGGAGTGGGTAGCCCATCCCTTCTCCAGTGGATCTTCCTGACCCAGGAATCGAACCTGGGTCTCTTGCATTGCAAGCGTATTCTTTACTAGCTGAGCTACCAGGGAAACCCTGGCAAGCAAAGGAGAGGCTTCCCCACAGCCCCAGAGACTCACCCCCATACTCCTTTTGCTCTTACCTCTGTTGGGGCATTCACTCCACTGTATTTTCATTATTCGATTCCTTGTCTGTGTCTCTCTAGCATCTCCAAGATGCTGAAATATAGGAACAAGATGGACCTCTGTTTCCCCCCCCCCCCCATCAATCCCATTGTCTTAAATTGTTCCTTTGATACTATAAGAACTGAAAAAGGTTGGCTGAATCGGGGTAGGGTGTGAATGAGTTATGAGTTATAGAGTGAAAGAGTGAAGCAGCGACCAGGTGGTCTTCCTTAATGGTTCCACACAGAGACCTTTGGGTTGATGGGCTGCTGGTGGGGCTGAAGAACCAGGCCCCAGGCTGGGCTTCTCTAGGCATAGCTCTGCTGTCCTCATCAATACACAGGCCAAGTTTCCTTCAGCCACGGTGACTTTTTGTTTCAATCCATCTTGGCTGTGTCGGGTCCTCCTTGCTACCTGCAGGCTTTCTCTACTTGCAGTGGGCAGGGGCTCCTCTCTACTTATGGTATGCTGGGCTTCTCATTCCGATGGCTTCTTTTGTTGCGGAGCAAGGCTCTAGGGCTCAGAGGTTTCAGTAGTTGTGGGGCATGGGCTTAGTTGCCCTGTGGCACATAGAATCTTCCTGGACCAGGAATCCAACCCGTGTCCCCTGCGTTGACAGGTCAACTCTTATCCACTGGACCACAAGAGAGGTCCCATGATGACTTTTAAAAACTGATCTCAAGGAAACCTGACATGATTTGACGGTCCTAGAGAATTTCAGAAGCAGACTGTTGTGTGTAGTGCTCAGGGTTGAGCAGGCTGTTAAAAGTATGGAACTGATTCCTCAGAAGGTAGTGGCTTTGAGGAGATGTGTGTGGCTGCCAGCTGACGAGGAAGGTGTGAAGTGGAAACACCCTTTAGGCCCTGGAAAGCTCTAGTGCCAATGTCGCCACGTGTGTCTGGTGTGAGGGAAGACACTTGGTTTTCACACTGATGAGGGCTGGATGCAGGGTTGGGGCTGCTGTGGAGTCAAGAGGGTTGCACTGGATGAGAGCTCTCTGGTTGTTCTCAGTGGTTGGCAGCCATAGGCTGGGCTGGAGTGGGGAGGCTGTCTGGGCCCAGCCTGTGAAGGAGGAAGGCTTAGGTCACAAGGCTAATGATTGCCCTCAGCTGACCAGGCTGCTTGGGGCTGGAGGTGAAATGGTTAACTGAGGTTTCTTTCCAAGGACAGAGGACTAAGCTCTGAGGCCCCACTAAGAGCCAGGGGCTGTGCTAAGAGTCAGGAGTACAGCTGTGAGTGAAGCAGGGAGGTGCTCCAACTCAGATGGTGGGGAGAGACACCTATCAAATAATCCCCAAACAAATGGAAAATTTCAACAGCGATGAGGGCAATGAGGAAAGGAGAGATGGGATGAAGACATTTTGAAGCAGGAGATTTTGACTTGGGAGGTCAGAAAAGGCTGTCTGGCGTTGGGTGTTTGAGCTCGTTGGAGCAGTTGAGTAAAGACAGAAGAGAAGAGGTCTGAAGCTCAGGGAGCCGCAGAAGAAGCACGGTGCTATCAGTCTTTGATGTGATGGACTTCTTCATGGCATTTGTGCTTCCGCTGCCTGGAGATAATCTAGGACATGAAACTGAACCTTGCTTTGATCAGAACCTTGCAGGACCTTGAGGTCATCACTCTCTCATAGGTGGGTATTATGAGTTGAATTGTGTTCCCCTCACCCCAATAAGGGGAAGGCAGTGGCACCCCACTCCAGTACTCTTGCCTGGAAAATCCCATGGATGGAGGAGCCTGGTGGGCTGCAGTCCTTGGGGTCACTGAGAGTTGGACACAACTCAGTGACTTCACTTCCACTTTTCACTTTCATGCATTGATTGGAGAAGGAAATGGCAACCGACTGCAGCGTTCTTGCCTGGAGAATCCCAGGGACTGTGGAGCCTGGTGGACTGCTGTCTATGGGGTCACACAGAGTTCAACATGACTGAAGCGACTTAGCACCCCAATAAAGATATGTTGCAGTCCTAACCCCTCGTATGTCAGAATATGACCTTATTTGGAAGTAGGGTCCTCACAGAGGTAATCAACTTATGGTGAAGTTGTTAGAGTGGGTTCCAACCCAATATGATTAGTGTCCTTATAAAAAGAGGACAGTTGGACACAGAGGGAGACCCAGGGAGAAGTGGGCTTCATGAGGATAGAGGCAGGGATTGGTGTGATGCTACCACAGCCAGGGAACATCCGGGGCTACCCGAAGCTGGAAGAGGCAGAGAAGGAGGGTGCATGGCTCTGCCAACACTTTTATGTCAGACTTGTAACTTCTAGAACGGCAAGAGAATATATTTTTGTTGTTTTAAGCCGCCCAATGTGTGGTTCTTTGCTGTGGCAGCCCTAGGAAAATAATAGAGTAAGGGAGAAAGAAAATTGAAGGTTTGTATTGGAGACTAATATATAATATTATGTATTAGTAATATGATTATAATATTAATAAAATATATAATGTAAAATATTATATTCCAGGAACTATTGTTATCTTATGGGGTGGATTCCATTTTGCTTTTCAGGTTTGTGTGTGTGTATCTGGGTGTGTGCATGTACACACACATGCTTTGTGTTTCTTTTTGTAAAAACCGGAAGAACTGAAGTCAAATTGGGCTGCCTTGTAATCCAGTCATTTTGATCATCAGAAAATTCACAGTGGAGAAAGGCCTTTTGAATGCAGTGAATGTGGGAAATCAAATAGTAGTTGTGTCTGTTTGGTTATCAGAGAGTTCACACTGGAGAAGGGGCCTTATGAGTGCAGCCAATGAGGACAGCACTGGCGTTGGAGTGTGGAGTGACCCAAGTGCAATCATCAGGTAGCAAATAGACCATTTCTAGGGAGAAATTTGAGGCACAGAGAGGGTGTGACTTTGAATTGTTACCTCCCAGCAATGGACAGATATTTGGGATTCAGTGTCAGGTTGTCTATTTCAGGACAAGGGGAGTCTGGTCATTGTGATCCTCTTTCCTTTCCAATCCAGCTTTGGGAATTCAAAGAATACCTAGTCCACCCTCTATCCCTGGCCCGCTCCTCAAGAGTCCTGCTCATACACTGCACTTCATGCTTGGTGGTCACAACTGTGCACTGGGAAGCAACATTCCTGGTGTTCCTGTGAATGATCCCATTATCCACCTGGTGATGCTCTGTTCCCGCCACCTCCATGCCACAGCACTGCGGTGGGTTTAGGGCAGCCAAGAGCGGAGAAGAGACTTGTGTGATACTGTATGATATTTCTTACGTGCAATTTTAAAACAATACAAGTGAATACACATGCAAAACAGAAAAAAACTCAGGTTTAGGGGCTTCGCTGGTGGCTCACTGGTAAAGAACCTGCCTGCCAGTGTGGGAGATGTGGGTTCCATCCTGGT
Source organism: Neotragus moschatus (assembly GCA_006410615.1). NCBI lineage: Eukaryota > Metazoa > Chordata > Mammalia > Artiodactyla > Bovidae > Neotragus > Neotragus moschatus. The sequence continues at coordinate 1,755,187 of SJYA01001606.1, forward strand.
TTGGGAAGATCTCCTGGAGGAGGAAATGGCAACCCACTCCAGTATTCTTGCCTGGAGAATCCTATGGACAAGAGATCCTGGCAGGCTACCGTCCATGGGGTCGCAGAGTTGGACATGACTTAGCAACTACACAGATATGGATGGTAGCTACTACAGAGAAATTTTCACTTCCTTATGCTAAAAAAGATGCCCCAGTCAGTCCACCTATGGTCAGATCTCCAGCCCTTTATAAAAGGACAGAACTTTAAAATGCATCTGCCCTGAGAAGTAAATCTCAATGACTTGAAGAGGCACTGAGGGGTAAATAATTCCTCAGATATTTAGGGGACAGTTTTGATCTAGAGAGGGGAGAGTGCAAAGCTTGCTAGGGCAATAAAGGCCTGCACTGCAAAAGAGGCCATACCAGAAGGGATAACACAGAGAAGAGCGCAAGTGTTGTTCACCTCATTTTGGGTTAACCCAGACATGGCCCCGGGTGAAGGTGGAATCCTTCGTATTGGTCCAGGCAGCTTCCCATTCCCACTTATATTCCAGGATGATAAAGATGCATCTTTTACATGGATGTTTTATTAAACACCTGGATTCTTAGAGACATCAATGGGCCTGGATTATTTTCTTCGTTCCTTAGTATCTGAAATTTAGGAATCACCTCACAGTATAAAATCACAAAGCAAACACGAAGATGAGCAAACCTGAAATGAGGAGTTATCCACTGAAGTCTGAATCAACCTGGTTTTAGTAGCTGGCGAGAAGGCTTTGATGTTGGTGGCCTGGAGCTCTAGTCCCAGCGCTTGGACAAATTATTTCCTTCTGTCAGTGTTAATGTCCTCATCTGTAACATAAGGATGGTAGTACATACCCTACATACAGTCCTTGTGCTGCTGATCAAATAAGAACATCTGTAAGGTGTCTGTTGGTTGTTGCTATATCTACTCTGAGATGTGGGATTTATGCCTCCTGAAGGCTGATCTCTGGGATCTAGTTTTTCTTTTTATTCTCTATTTTTTTTTTTTGCAGCCTTGTTAAAGTATAGTTGACAAACATTGTACATATAGGTATTTCTTGACTTATGATGTAGTTCCATCTGATAAACCCATACTAAGTTGAAAGTATCAAGTTGAAATGCTTTTAATATATCTCACCTACCAAACATTGTAATTAGCCTTGCCATCCTTAAAGGTGCTCAGAACACTTACACTAGCCTGAAGTTGGGCAAAATCACCTAACACAAAGCTTTGTTGCTGTTCAGTCACTAGGTCATGTCTGACTTTTTGCGACCTCATGGACTATAGCACACCAGGCTTCCCTGTTCTTCTCTGTCTCCAGGAATTTGCTCAGATTCATGTCCATTGAGTCTGAGATGCTCTCCAGCCATCTCGTCCTCTGTCTACCCCTTCTCCTCCTGCCCTCAATCTTTCGCAGCATCAGAGTCTTTTCCAATGAGTTTGCTGTTTACACTAGGTGCCCAGAGTATTGGAGCTTCAGCTTCAGCCTCAGTCTTTCCAGTGAATATTCAGGATTGATTTCCTTTAGGACTGACTCTCATATCATCTGTTGACTACTGTACTGAACGTGAAAAACAGAATGGCTGTCTGGGCAAAGAAAGGTTGTAAGTTTATCAGTTTTCTCCCCATGTGATTGAGTGATTGACTGGGAGCTGCCACTTGCTTCCCTGCCCAGGATCATGAGAGAGTATATACTGACGGCCTGGAAAAAGATCAAAATTCAAAGCACAGCATCTGCTGAGCACATATTTACACCATCATAAAGTTGAAAAATTTTAAGTCAGGTCTGTCTGTATTTAGGTCATGAAATGTGATTTCTTTAAAGGTGTACAATGTAATGTTTTAATATATGTATACATTGTGGTCATTCTGAAATGATTGTGAAATGATTACCGCAATCAAATTAATTAACATATACATCACCTCACATGTATGTGCTAAGTCACTTCAGTCATATCTGACTCTACGACCCTAGGGACTAGCCTGGTAGGCTCCCCTGTCCATGGGATTCTCAAAGCAAGAATACTAGAGTGGGTTGCTGGAGTGCCCATATGGAGATGAAGAGTGCCCATCTTCAGACCTCACATAGTTACCTTTTTTTTTTAAATGGTGAGAACACTTAAGATCTTCTCTCTTATCTAACACCAAGTATATGCCACAGTGTTATTAACTCTAGCCACCATGCTGTGCATTACATCCCCAGCATTTATTCATCTTATAACTGGGAGTTTGTACCCTTTGACCAACATTCCCTTCTTTCTGTCAGCCCACCCCCGGCCCTTGGCACCACGATTTAACTCTCCGGTTCTATGAGTCTGACTTTTTTAGGTTCCATATGTGAGAGAGACCATACAGTATTTGTCTTTCTGTGGCTTATTTTGTTTAGCATAATGTCTACCAGATTCATCCGTGTTGTTGCAAATGGCAAGATTTCCTTCTTTTTTGTGTCTGAATAATATTCCATTATGTATTTGTCTTCCTTATAGACAGGGAATATGTCCCAAAACCCCCAGTGGGTGCCCCAAACTTTAGAGACTATCAAACCCTAGGTATACTGTTTTTTCAATACATACTTATCTATGATAGAGTTCAATTTATAATTAGGCACAGTAAGAGATTAACAACAATAACTAGTAATAAAATAGAACAATTACAGCAATGTGAAGTGAAGTGTCAGTCACTCAGCTGTGTCCGACTCTTTGCAACCCCTTGGCAAGCTCCTCTGTCCATGAAATTTTCCAGGCAAGATCTTCCCACCCCAGAGACTGGACCCATGTCTCCTGCATTGCAGGCAGATTCTTTACCATCTGAGCCACGAGGGAAGCCCCAATTATAGCAATAGGCTGTAATAATAGTTATATGAGTGTAGTCTCTTTTTCAAAATTTCTTGAGCAAATTTAAGGCTTTTCCATTGGAAATAAACCATAACACACACTATGGCTATAGTTTTTGCAGTTTGAGGTGCAATAGCGAAACTAACACAAAGTTTTTTTCTTCGCAGTTTTGCACAAATAGAAGTTTCATTCTTATCCCAGGTCTTAGCAACCTCAGCATACGGTATTTTTTCCTCACTAAGTTGAGAACCACCTTTTCACTTAAAGGAGGGCTTTATGACTTTCTTTGGCATATCTGAATTGTCAGCGTCATGATTCTTGCTAGCTCTGGGGCCATTATGAAGCAAAATAAGGGTGACTTGAACATAAGCACTGAGATACTGCCACAGTTGATCTGATAACCCAGATGGCTACTCAGCGACTAAGGGGCATGACACACTGGACAAATGGGTGGTATGGGGTGGGATAGCATGAGGTTTTGTCATCCTATTAGAATAGTGTGCAGTTTAAACCTGATGCCTTGTTTATTTCTGGAAAATTTTCCATTTAATATTTTTGGAGCACAGATGACCACAGGTACTGAAACTGCAGAAAGTGAAAGCATGGCTGATGAGAGAATGCTGTTTTTTTAAATACACATATATAGCCGATGTACAGTATTATGTAAGTTATAGGTGTGCATCATAGGGATTCATACTTTTAAAAGTTATTGTGGTTATAAAATATTAGCCATGTTCCCATGTTGTACAGTGTATCCTTCTAGTGTATTTTATGCATAATAGTCTGTGCTCCTCAATCCCCTACCCCTGTCTCCCTTTCACCCCCTCCCTCTCCCCACTGGTAACGCCAGTTTGTTCTCTGCAGCAGTGAGTCTACTTCTTTTTCGTTATATTCACTGGTTTGTTGTAATTTTTAGATACCACATGTCAGTGATATCATACAGTGTTTGTCTTTCTTTCTTTGACTTATTTTGCTAAGTGTACAGTAAACTGTGGAAAATTCTGAGAGAGATGGGAGTACCAGACCATATGATCTGCCTCTTAAGAAACCTATATGCAGGTCAGGAAGCAACAGTTAGAACTGGACATGGAATAACAGACTGGTTCCAAATAGGAAAAGGAGTACATCAAGGCTGTATATTGTCACCTTGCTTATTTAACTTACATGCAGAGTACATCATGAGAAACGCTGGGCTGGAGGAAGCACAAGCTGGAATCAAGATTGCTGGGAGAAATATCAATAACCTCAGATTTTCAGATGACACCACCCTTATGGCAGAAAGCGAAGAAGAACGAAAGAGCCTCTTGATAAAAGTGAAAGAGGAGAGTGAAAAAGTTGGCTTAATGCTCAACATTCAGAAAACAAAGATCATGGCATCTGGTCCCATCACTTCATGGGAAATAGATGGAGAAACAGTGGAAACAGTGTCAGACTTTATTTTCGGGGGCTCCAAAATCACTGCAGATGGTGACTGCAGCCTTGAAATTAAAAGACGCTTGCTCCTTGGAAGAAAAGTTATGACCAACCTAGATAGCATATTCAAAAGCAGAGACATTACTTTGCCAACAAAGGTCTGTCTCGTCGAGGCTATGGTTTTTCCAGTGGTTATGTATGGATGTGAGAGTTGGACTGTGAAGAAAGCTGAGTGCCGAAGAATTGATACTTTTGAACTGTGGTGTTAGAGAAGACTCTTGAGAGTCCCTTGGACTGCAAGGAGATCCAGCCAGTCCATTCTAAAGGAGATCANCTTCATGGGAAATAGATGGAGAAACAGTGGAAACAGTGTCAGACTTTATTTTCGGGGGCTCCAAAATCACTGCAGATGGTGACTGCAGCCTTGAAATTAAAAGACGCTTGCTCCTTGGAAGAAAAGTTATGACCAACCTAGATAGCATATTCAAAAGCAGAGACATTACTTTGCCAACAAAGGTCTGTCTCGTCGAGGCTATGGTTTTTCCAGTGGTTATGTATGGATGTGAGAGTTGGACTGTGAAGAAAGCTGAGTGCCGAAGAATTGATACTTTTGAACTGTGGTGTTAGAGAAGACTCTTGAGAGTCCCTTGGACTGCAAGGAGATCCAGCCAGTCCATTCTAAAGGAGATCAGCCCTGGGATTTCTTTGGAAGGAATGATGCTAAAGCTGAAACTCCGGTACTTTGGCCACCTCATGCGAAGAGTTGACTCATTGGAAAAGACTGTGATGCTGGGAGGGATTGGGGGCAGGAGGAGAAGGGGATGACAGAGGATGAGATGGTTGGATGGCATCACTGACTCAATGGGCGTGAGTCTGAGTGAACTCCGGGAGATGGTGATGGACAGGGAGGCCTGGCGTGCTGTGATTCATGGGGTCTCAAAGAGTGGGACACGACTGAGCGACTGAACTGAACTGAATGCCCTCTAATCCATTTATGTTGCTGAAAATAACAAAGTTTTATTCTTTATATGGCTGAGTAGTACTCCATACACACACACACACACACACACACACACACACTCTCTGCATCTTCTTTCTCCATTCATATGTTGATGGACACTTGATTGCTCCCATATCTTGGCAATTGTAAATAATGCTGCTGTCAATGTTGATGTGCACATGTCTTTCCAAATTAGTGTTTTAGTTTTCTTTCATATGTATACCCAGGAGTGGAATTGATGGGTCATATGATAGTTCTAGTTTTAGTTTTTTAAGGGACCTTCATACTGGTTTCCATAGTGGTTGCATCAGTTTACATTCCCACCAACAGTGCACACGGGTTCTGTTCCCTCCACATCCGTGCCAACATTTGTTGTGTTCTTTTTGATGACAACTCTTCTGACAGGTATGAGGTGATATCTGATTATGGTTTTCATTTGTGTTTCCTTGATGATTAGTGATGTTGAACATCTTTTCATGTGCCTGTTGCCGTCTACCTTGTCTTCTTTGGAAAATTGTCTGTTGAGGTCTTCTTCCCATCTTTTAATCAGGTTGTTTTTTTTTGATGTTGAGTTGTATGAGCTGTTTGTGTATTTTAGATATTAACTCTTATCAATCATTTCATTTACCTGTCATTTTAAAATCAATATTCTTTAATGGGTACTTAGGTTGTTTCCATATTTTGGCTATTTAAAGCACCTAGCTTTGTATCTGGTTCTATAAATATTTATTGAATCACTAATAAATGAGATTTAGCCAACGTTCTACAACAGTGATATCCAAATTATTATTATTATTTTTTAGTAGTAAGAATCCCCCTCCCCCCTTTTCCTAAGTAAAGCTCTAGGGTAACCCCTGCACAAATAGTAAACCCAAGAGGAGCTTCTCTTATTGAGTGCAGACAAGGGCTACCTCTCTCTGTCCCCATTCCCTTTCCTTATCCTCCCTTGGAAACACCCTAGAAGGAGCCATCTGAAAACCTTACACTGATGGAAGAATGGAAAACTCCAGTACAATTGGAAAGGATTTTTGCTTGTTCAGGAAGTCGGTCCTTATTGCTAACTAAAAAACCTTAAAATTTAGCTGTCCTTAGTAAGGATGGAATGTATTGCATCTCAGCGTCTGTGTCATTCTTTTTTGCATTCCTGGTAATTATTGTTGTGTCCCCCTAACTGAGTTAGAGACCACAACACCATTTCCTTTCCCCCTAAATTGTATTCTCCAGCGCATAAATGAACAATTCAATCAGAAGCACCTGGAGGGCAGGGCTCATGTGGAACCTTGTGAGTACCTCCTGCTTGAAGGACATGCAGAGACCCGCTGTCTGTGGAACTGATTCTTCTTTAGATTTTCTTTTATTGTCCTAAATAGAAAGCTCCACTTGTGCTTGTAAAGATTCTTTCCTAGAACATTTATTTTGTTTTGTTTTTAAAAAGACAATAATTGGGCTTCTGTCACAATCTTTGGAAAACTATCTTTAACTCCGCAGCCTGTTCACTTGCAACAGAACATTCATATTCTTTCCTCCATATGTTCACAGAAGATAAAGCTAAAATAGCTTGAGTTATATTACAAGTATTAAAGTGACAAATATGTCTCCAAATATCAAATGACTGGAATAGCACAGATTTAAATTCCCCTTACATTGGGAGGCATTATTACTGACAACAGTATTATTCCATCCATTCATCCACCCATCCAGCCAACACTTACTGAGCATTTGTTTGGTGCAGGTCCAGAGACTCATGGGTGATACAGACGTGCATGGAAAAAGGCCAAGGAAATCATGGCAGGGAGCAGTGTTTAATACTTAAGATTATTAGCATTTTATCTCCATTTAATTTCTTTTATTGTTTTTAGAATTAAATATAGGAAAACCAACTATATGTATCTCCTCAGTGTAGTATATCTGAAGGCCACTACCGGATTACTATGCAGGAGATAGTGTTCTGGCTTATAGATGGTTCCACATCATTCGTTCCTCATCCCCTGAATAGTCTGTACTTTTGGACCATGACTGTCTTTTTTCAGAAGCTGGGCCATTGGAGAAGGATAGGAAAGGAGGGACAAGTCTTTAGATTTTGTTAGCAAATCCTAAAGTGGTTTTTCTATGTAAAATGTTACGTGAGGTCTTTGAGTTTTCCTGAACCTGGCATTCTGATGTGAAGACATGGCCTTTGCTGCTTAAAGTACCCACGGGAAGTACTCATTCTGCCAATTACAGGCACACCTTGTTTTATTGCACTTTGCTCTATTGTACTTCCCAGATACATTTTTCTTCCTTTCTTTCTTTCTTTTTTTTTTTGACAAATTGAAGATTTGTGGCAACCCTGCACTGAGCAAGTCTGTGGGGGGCATTTTTCCAACAGTGTTTGCTCACTTCCTGTCTTTGTGTCACGTTTTGGTAACTCTCACAATATTTCAAACTTTTTCATAATTATTAGTTTGTTACGGTGATCTGTGATCAGTGATCTTTCATGTGACTGCTGTAATTGTTTTGGGGAGCCATGAACCATGTCCATATAAGACAGTGAACTTTATCAATAAATCTATGTGTTCTGATTGCTCCACTGACTGGTTCTTCCCTTTGTCTTGCTCTCTCTTTTCAGGTCTCCTTATTCTCTGAGAATTATTCTCTGAGAATCTATTGTCAACAATATTGACATTAGACCAGTTAATAACCCTACAGTGACCTCCATATGTTCACATGAAAAGAAGAATTAATCAATATGGCAGATTTCATCATTACCTTATTTTAAGAAATTGCCACAATCTCTCCAGCCTTCAGCCTCCACTACTTTGATCAGTCAGAAGCCAGCAATATGGAGGTGAGATCCTCCACCAGCAAAATAACTATGAACCTCTGAAGGCTCAGATGGTGTTTAGCATTTTTTAATCACTAAAGTGCTTTTAAATTAAGGTATGTCCATTATTATTTAGACGTAATGCTATGCACGACCAATAGTCTGCAGTATAGCGTGAACATAACTTTCATATGTAGTGGGAAACCAAAAAATTTGTGTGACTTGCTTTATTGCAATATTTGCTTTATTGTGACGGGTTGGAACTAAACCTGCAGTATCTCCGAGATCTGCGTGTACTACCTGGGTTATCTCATCCACTTCCTTTGAAGGCGGGTGTCATGCTTCCAGTGTTGTAGAAGTTTTGTGAAAATGAGATACCTGGTATTGTGTCTGGCAAGTGTGGATGCTCAGTAAATGTCAGCCTCTTCCTACTAATTTGTGGAAATACCAAACAAGATAATCGAGTTTTAAGAAACTTTGATAACATAGTTCAGTGCCGTATTTTAAGATTCTGTTGTAACTCCTATACTTACCATTAAAAGCTATAAAACTTGGCTTGGGAGGACCAGGGTTCAGGAGGGTGGTCTTGAACTTAACGGTAATATAACATGATCTTTCATCATTCTCTTAGAGAGAATGGTGGCTCAGATGGTAAAGCGTCTGCCTGCAATGCGGGAGACCTGGGTTTGATTCCTGGGACTGGAAGATCCCCTGGAGAAGGAAGTGGCAGTCCACTCCAGCACTCTTGCCTGGAAAATCCCATGGACGGAGGAGCCTGATAGGCTACAGTCCATGGGGTTGCAGAGTCAGACACGACTGAGCGACTTCACTTTCACTTTTCATCATTCTCAGTCCCTCTTTTACTCCCATTTTACCATCTGTCAGATGGGATCCAGGAGNCTCCAGCACTCTTGCCTGGAAAATCCCATGGACGGAGGAGCCTGATAGGCTACAGTCCATGGGGTTGCAGAGTCAGACACGACTGAGCGACTTCACTTTCACTTTTCATCATTCTCAGTCCCTCTTTTACTCCCATTTTACCATCTGTCAGATGGGATCCAGGAGGGCTGGCTCTTTCTAAGCCCCAGGGAAGCCACGTGGTGTGGATGACATCGTGGGATCAAGTATTTTGAGAAGTCTAAAGCTTACAAGTACCTACAACTTGCTATCATCACTATTTGGATAGGTTGAAATGAAATTTGAGTCCTTCACTCACTGTTACTTTTGGAGGAGTATCTTTTCACACCACATTTAATACATACTTTGTCCCTGGATCTCTGGAGATTGGGCCCCTGTAACCCTAAGGACCTGAACTATTTATTGCTATATTCATAGGACATAATTTTATGTGGGATTGGGGGGAGTAGCAGCCTTTCTTTCACCTTCTTAAAACCCTAAGTTGCAAAAAAAAAAATTAGCCCAGACTTTCTAAAATAAATTCACCTTTGGATCGAGTCCAGGAGTGGAAAATTTTAGCTGGAAACGATGGCTTGTCAGAAAACATAGGAGTGACTGCAAGCTTGGGCATATGTACCCATCGGGGTAGGCTGGGTGTAATCTCAAGCATACCATCCTCTGTCCTTCCTCTGAGTCTCACTATATAGGTTACAGGCTCCATGGAAGGAGGAAGGCAGGGGAAAATCTCAAAAACTGTCTTTTTTCCCCTGTCAGATCAATCTCAAGGCTCTGGCTTCTGGACTGATGGGTGGCTTGCTTTCATTTTGTGGCTTTGATAGCATTTGACTCTAATTATTCCTCTCAGCTGAGTACCCCTGACATGATGGTGGTATTGGTGGCTTTACCAGGCATAATTCCTATCCACAGAGTGTCAAAAGAAGGTGCTTATTTTCAGATCAAATGCTGCTGACCTGATTAAGCCTCCTGTCTTGCCTTGAAGCAGAGGATAATCAGTTTGTCTGGCTCAGTGGCTGGTGGGACCTGGGGCTTTTTGAAGATACTTCTGAGATTGGAAGCTGAGCTGGCCTATGTAACCATCAGACATGTCAAGTTAGATGTACACTTTGGAGCTCTGTGTCTGGCTTCCTATGCTCTGTTCCCTCTGTTCCGTAGGACATTTTTGCAGAGAAAGGAATCTCTGGTCCTCCTTGAATTTGCCATTGTTTGAGAACCGGAAACTATTTCTTCCAGGGATTTCACCTGGACAGAAATGTGTCAAGGTCAAGGTTTGGGGGTGGAGTGGATTAGGAGAAGAAGAAATGGAAGCCTGGGGACTTAGGGGGTAGGGTAGGGGACGATTCTGAATTGATGCCAGGGTAGAAATGCCACAGGGCTGGCAGGGAGGCTAGGACTTAACAGCTGCTGTCATAGTTGGCAAGAAAAGTAGGCTATGAAGTGAAATATTACACAGAATTGCCCTAGACTCTCAATGGAAAACTTTTCCCCCTTCAAACAGAGGAAATAAGTGCGTGGTGATGGTAATGAGAAAATAAGCCATGGAAAGTGTCCTGTTTTTCTTCATCCTCGTCTTTCCCTTCTTTTCCCTTTCTGCCCTTGTTTCAGGTCTCATCCAATCTGTCAACCAGTTTGGAAAGGTATTTGGAAATCTGGGCTCAGCCCTGGCAGCAGTCAGCCTGGAATACAGAATGATCTTTGCTTTTGCTTTGAATGAACAGTTTGCAGGTGTCAGTTGGCTGCTGCCTCACTCCAGCAGTGTCTTCTCTTTTGTTCATTTCAAGATAGCATTTTACACCGGCTGCAGGATAGCCGGGTGCCACCACCATGAATTAAATTCCAGCAGAAGGAGAATGGGGACCCCTGTCTTTTGTGTGTGAGAGGATCTGAGAATGCTGCAGGAAATTCATAGGGAAGAAATTTGATGATCGATAGCAAGCAATACCTTTCAGTTGATCTGTGTCTTTTAGTTGCCAAAGTGCTTCCCCATTCTGTACTCTGGTGAGGAAGAAACAGGCATATGAGGGTGGTTAAATATGCAGAAGATCCCCAACCAAGTAAGTGATGAGAGGCAGAAACCTGTTTTGCCTTTCATGGGTCAGTGGAAAGTTGAGTCGGTTTTCCACTTTTGCTTGGGAAATAGCTCCTTTCCCCCAAGCACTGGGGTCCAGGCCAAGTGTAGAAGTCTGATTTTTTTTTGACTGTGTATTCCTCACAGTTCAAAGATAAACAGTACCTGAGTCTGTGAGAGCTGGCTTCTATGCAGTGGACTTGCCTCATGGATCACAATTCACTCTTTCACGTGCACATATTTCTTGATTAAAGCATGTGTCCCAGAACACACCAGGCCTATGTCTGGCACGGGTTCCTGCCTCAGGACCCATTTCTTAAATGTGGAGGCTGTTGCACTGCTTCAATTCATTGAGATGGAGCCTTCTCCAGATTGTAATTTTTGTCAAACATCTGAATTTGCTGGAGAGGCAGGATGGGTGAGTGGATAATAACACCTTATATTCCCATGTAAAGTGTTATACTTTCTAGAGCCATTTACACGTTGATTATCTCATTCTAACTTCAGAACAGCTTTTATTATCTCCATTTGACAGATGGGGAAAAAATGGAGACACAGAGAGTCTGTCACTTGCTCAAGGTCATGAAGCCAGCTAATAGCCATGCTTGCTTTTTGATCTTTGCCCTCTGTTGGCCCCTTGGCTGGTGGTGGGGCTTGGTTTCTCCCCTGAAGTGAAGAGTGTTCTCACTGACATTTCTCCTGGCCCCCTGCTTTTGAAATGCCTCACTGGGGGAGGAAGAATGCATCTCCTGGGGCTTCTCACGTCTGTGGGACACAGTGCATGATGAATATGAAATAAAATGGAAACAGCTCCTCTTCCTTCCCACACAGATGAGGTGAGAGTCTGCCTCTGACGTGAGAGCTGGGAATGGGGGCGGGAGGTGGGGATGGCTCTGGCTGTCCCCTTCTCCTTGCTCCTCCCGCTCCCCTTGCAAAGTGGTTCAGGGAATCCCAGGCGTGAAGCTCTGGTGAGTCAGACCATAGTGTTCCTGCAAGACGGCTGGTGCTTGGCACCCCTGCAGGCCCCAGGCCTCCCTTCACCCAGCCCCGTGCTCAGCAGACACATACATAAGGGAGGTTTGCTCAGTGACAGGCCACATGCGAGGAACGCTGCTGCACAGCCACCACACAGTCCCTGTCCTTGCTGAGTTCCTGGCCTGGTACAATCTGTTGCTGTCACTCCTTCCTGCATGTCATAGCCTGGGCTTTGAGACCGTCGGATTCCCATTATAGTCACCTGGGCAGAGTAATTCGCCACTTTAAGCTGGGGCTCCAGACCAGGACTATCAAGTGCCACAGAGCAAAGATGTGATGATGATGACGGCAGGTGGCCTTTGTGTCCACCAAAGCCAGTTTCTTTCATTCCCTGGGCAAATACCTAGACTGTACCTCTCAGCTTCCCTTATGATGGTGTGGCCAGGTGGCTGAATTCTGGCCAGTAGGAGATGGATGAAAGGGATACGTGGCTCTTCAAGGCTGGCCTGTGGAACCTCTGGGACCATGCCATGTGCCTTACCCCTCTTTTGGCTTGAATCAGCCAGTTATGGTCATCGTCGGGACTGTGGGTTGAAGGTGTCAGAATCACAAGGAGGAAGGAGCCATGGTCTCCACACCCCATGTGGATGGGCACACATGATGGGACTGAAGATTGCCTTGAGCCCCTGAAGATTTGGGGTTTCTCTTGTTTTCCTAATAAGCCAGTTTTATGAACAGAGTTGCTGGCTTGAGTCAGGAACACAGAATCAGTCTGGATGAGACAAGTGAGGCTGTGGAATTTCTTGGGCTGCTTCTTCTAGACTCGTGCTTGGGCCTGGAGCCACTACCAGTGTGAATATGTAGGTGGTGAGGACCTGTAGTCCCCACTTCCGAGAGAGAGGAAGTTGAGCCTGAGGCCTCTGAGGACTGCCAGAGCTTGGTGGCAGGTGCTGGTCTGGAATAATCTAGGCTGGGGCCAGCGCATGGCAGACCCTGCCAGGCCTGTGTGGCAGCTGCTTCAGCCTTGCCGAGACCTAGATGCTGGGCTCCCAGCCTCCCTGGGGCATGGCCAGCAGGCTGAGGTGGTCAAAGATGCCCCAGATCCAACAGCCCTTGGCTCTTCCTCCTTTCCCACACCAGCCAGCTTGGACAAGGCCCTTCTCTAGCCCTCAGCATGATTCTTTTCCTGCCCAGTGGGCTGGATGTACACTAGATGATTTTGGATATTTCTGAGTGTGAATTTTGAAAGCTTTAGTGTAAACCATGCCCCAGGAATTTGAAGAGTTCTTGGGCCATGCCACTCCATCCTGGATTCCAATGCCCTGCCTTAGGATAGCTGCTGTGGCAGTAGTTGAATAGTGCTGCAACTTTTCCCGTAATGCCAGATCAGTAACTGCTCGCTTTAAAAATCTCTACACTCTTTTTAAAAGAAATAGAAGCATCTCGTCCCCAGCCCGGGCCTCCGTGGACTTGGATATGATGGTGTCCTCAACTGTGAGAGGAGAGATGTCTCATGTTTCCCCAGCCTATTTATCTTAGTTCACAAGTATACACACAGCACTGTCTAGGTGTGATACGCTGTTCTCAGAACCTTCTGTATATTAACTCACTGAATCCTCATAACCTAATGAGACAGGTACTGCCATTATCCTCATATAACTAGGGGGAACACTGAGGTCTAGAAAGATTGAGGAAGACGCTCCAAGTCTCTTAGCTAGTAAGTGGTCAAGCTGGGATTTGAACCCAGGGAATCTGACTTTGAAGTCCACACCCTGTGATGTGCAACCCCTTTTATGCGCTCCTTCAAAGTCCCTCAGAACCTGTAAGCTGTGCTCGTGGTGGTTTTGCCCTCCTGCTTCAGAATCACTGCCCTAAATGGCCTCGTCTTGGCCAAACCCCACTGAATATATTTTTTAGCTCTTTCCTTCTGTAAAGTTTCCCACATGTTTGCCTCCTTCAGAAGCCTGTACATAGAAAAATGGTTACATGGCCAGGCCCCTGGCCAGGACTCTCAGTCCTGAGAAGTGACAGCAGAAGGCTCTGGACTCTGCGGCTCCAGCCTGGCCCAGAGTGTGCCCGGGGCCTGGGGCACTGCTGTCACCGGGATTTACAGCTGTTGCTAACTGGCATCTGATTTCTGGCAAGACCGATCAGTGAAGCCCAGGCCTGACTGAGATGTCATTGTTTGCCATCCCCTTACCCTTACCCCCAAGGGAATTGAGGTGCTTTATTGCCCAGCTAACAGGCCTGACTTGTCTGCCAGGCTGAGCGGGGGTGCTGGGAGAGAGGGGGAAGTGCGTCTTCTCTCTTCTCTGCTTAACATCTGGTGGGAAACCTATTCCAGCTTCTTGCCCACTGCTCTCAGCATTCAGCCTTCCTCCAGGTTGCTGCTCCCTTTTTCATACTTTGAGAATGAAGGGAGGGGAAGAGCAGTTAAAAGCAGTCTCACAGACCAGGACGCAGTTTGCATGTCTGCCATGTACTGTAATCGATGTGACTTTGGGCACAGTGCTGGTTCTCTCTGTGTCTCAGTTTCTTTATCTGTAAAACAGGCACAAAGCGTGCCTACCTCCTAGAGTCATTTTGAGGACCAAAGTGATACACAGTGGCTGTAAGGTTACTTACCACAAGGCTGAGACGTAACAAGCAGAAGACAAAGAAGGGACTGGGGTCANGGGCACAGTGCTGGTTCTCTCTGTGTCTCAGTTTCTTTATCTGTAAAACAGGCACAAAGCGTGCCTACCTCCTAGAGTCATTTTGAGGACCAAAGTGATACACAGTGGCTGTAAGGTTACTTACCACAAGGCTGAGACGTAACAAGCAGAAGACAAAGAAGGGACTGGGGTCAGACTCCCAGGATCGAAACCACAGCTCCATTACTTACTGCCTGTGGGACCTGGTGTAAGTCATTTAATGTCTCTCTGCCTCAGTTTCCTCATTGGTAAAGTAGGGATAATTAAAATACTTATTTTACAGCATTGTTTTGAGGATTAAATGGACTAGTATTTGTAAAGTACTTAGAACAATGCCTCATACCTATCAAATGCTATCTAAGAATTAAAAAAAAATTTTTTTTTTGGCCGCACCATGCAGCTTTCAGGATCATAGTTAACCTGACAAGGGATTGAACTTGTGCCTCTGCAGTGGAAGTGCAGAGTCCTAGCCACTGGACTGCCAGAGAATTCCCTAAGTATTTGTTAAATAAAATGTATAAGTTCTCAATTTATATTGGCTATCTTTTTTATTCTTTTTTCATTATTATTAACAACTTTATCATAGCCCCACAAAGGAGGCAGGACAAATACTATTATTTCACTTTGCAGGTGAAAGGTTAAGTAAGAAGGGCAGATCTCCTGTTTAGCTCCCCCTTTGTCACTTGTCTGAACAATTACATTTTCTCACTGAGCTGTGTCCCCAGGTGCTCCTGTTAACTGCTAGCCAAATCTATTCATGCTGTTCTCCTGTTTAAGGCTCTGACGGAGGTGGCTCCTGCGAGTGGCCTGCAGAAAAGCCTTCCCTCCTTAGTGACTCCTGTGAGGCTCTTGGCTAGCTGGCCCTCGCAGCTCTCACTTTACATCTGCAGTCCCTTCATGGCATATCCCACTGCCATGGCCCGGGGACACTGTTCTCTCAGCCCAGAATGACCCTTCACTTCTTCTCCATCCATTGAAGCCCTCCTTCAAATTATAACTCAAAGGCCCCCTCCTCCTTGCTCCTAGAGAGTCAGGCTGTCCATCTCTGGGCTCCCAGCTGCGTGGCTCTAGAGTTCCAAATGCATTACAGATTTGTTTAAGAGACGCTCAGCTTGTCCAGGCCACTTTCTTTCCTTGACGGGAAGGAACCATGTGTCGTTTATCTTGGTATCCCCCCTTCCCCGCATGCCTGCCTTCTTGAGCCTGGGAGGACAGGTGACACTTGGTAAACACCCAGGGACCCTGAATGGAGGCATAGTGATGAGGATGACAGCACTGTTGCCTCGCACCTCCAATGCACATCATGATTTCAAGGCTCTCACACCTTTGCATTTTCACCCTAGTCCTAGTCTGGTGCTGACTCACAGAGCTGTCTTCAGTAAGCTCGCTCATCTCCTGGGCCTCAGTTTTTCCAGCTGTAAATGAGCTGCNTGACAGCACTGTTGCCTCGCACCTCCAATGCACATCATGATTTCAAGGCTCTCACACCTTTGCATTTTCACCCTAGTCCTAGTCTGGTGCTGACTCACAGAGCTGTCTTCAGTAAGCTCGCTCATCTCCTGGGCCTCAGTTTTTCCAGCTGTAAATGAGCTGCAGTCATCCTTATCCCCCGGGTCTTATAGAAGTGAGTCTTGCTTTTTGAAGAATGTGTTTGGTTGGGAGCTCTGCACATACAGAGGGCATCATTGTTTTGTACATCTTGCCCTTGGCCTCTGCAGCCCATCGCCTGGCCAGATGGGAACAGCTACAGGAGGGCACGAGCCTGGGGGTGACTGATAGTGCGCACCCTACATGGTTGCGTGATGCATGGTGGAAATGGAGAGCTGTAAAGACTTATATGTCCTGTGTCGCTGCAGGGAGGAGTGTCCTCTTCCTGCAGTACTGATCACTGATTGTGAGGCTAGGCCCCCCAAGGAGCCATCCAGTACACAGGTAAACCCTGTTGTAAGAAGATTCAGTAACAGTGAGGGATCATTACTGTAATCAAAATGATTCTTCAAAAGAAAGGATCCATCGGCATTTCCTTAAGTAGGAACCCACGAATGTTTATGTTATGTTTTTGAAAAATTAAAACGTACATAATAAAGAGCTTGGTAAGGAAAGGGGAAGGCAGAAGACCCTAAAGCTGTGACGTTAGTGTTCCCTGTTGGGATAATGAGAAGTGAAGATAAAACACCTCTGAGAAAGTGAGTCTCTCTGGAAATTAATCTGAATTTGCACATATTTTGTTTACAGGTACCTGTTTCAGAAGCAGGTCTGTGGTTTTAACAGAGGGACCCCAAACTATGTTCATTTCACAAAATGAGTTATTCTATAAAGCATTGATTTGTAAACGTTTCTTTTAATTTGGTTGCACTGCACAGCATGTATGATCTTAGTTCCCCAGACCAAGGATCGAACCCTGCCCCTGGCATTGGAAGCGTGGCGCTTTAACCACTGGACCACCAGGAAAGTCCTGGTTTGCGAATTTTTGCATTTCTTGAAACAATAAAATGACTCCTCTCCCTCCACCTTTCTCCCCCGCCCCCCAAAGGGGAAAGCATCATGCTGGAGTTATGCTCTTTTAATTTTACCAAGCAATGATTTAGAAAATAAATTTGCCATTGTAATTACTTCATAAACAAACAGAGCATTTTCATTCAGTGATTGGATAAGCATTTATTGAGAGCTGCTATGCTCTAAATGCTGTGCTAAGTAGTGGCTGTTTAGTGGCAAATGAGACAGAAATGGCCCCTGATTTAATGGGACTTAGAGTTGCGTGGGGGATTGACATAAAAGAAGCCAGTAAATAAATAGCATGTTCTAAGAAGGGGTTTGAAGAAACACAAGGGGCTAAGATTGAGGTGAAGAGAGGAGGTTGCCTTCCAGTGGTAGGTTCTGGGAGGGCCTCCCGGTGGAAGGGACAATGAACCTGAGACACAGAGGGAGAGAAGGCGCTGGAAGTGGAATGGATGATGTGTTCCAGGCAGCGGAAACTGCATGTGCAAAGGCCCTGAGGTAGGAAAGGACTTTGTGGGTTCAAGATAGAAAATAAAAAAAATAAAGACGAGGACTTCCCTGGTGGTCCAGTGGTTAAGAATCCACCTACCAGGGCAGGGAACACAGGTTCAATCCCTGGTCCAGGAATATCCCATATGCCCTGGGGCAACTAAGCCTGTTCTCCACAACTGCTGAGCCCGTGAGCTCTAGAGCCCCCAAGCTGCAACAAGGGAAACCACCACAATGAGAAGCCCAAGCGCAGAAACAAAGAGCAGCCTGCTCGCCACAACTAGAGAAAGGCCTCTTGCAGCTACAAAGACCCAATGTAGCCAAAAATAAATAAATAAAAAATGAAGAAGTAAGACATATCACAGAATAAAGGATGGCTCTTTACGTTAAATACATTCAACGTTATGGAAAACTCAAAACCATGTCTGACCGTCTGTCTTTGTCCCTCCCTCCCTGCCTAGTTTTACTGTGGCCTCGTAAAAAGTTTTCTTGGCTAGCCACTGTTAAAGAGGTGATGTGCTTTCCAGGTGGAGAGTGCAGACTGTATGGGGAGGAGCCTGGCAGAATCCAGGTTAAACTTAACAGGTGACCTCCCTGACTCTGGGGATGGGCCTTGAGGCTGTTGAGTCTGTCCTGGAATCTCGTGGCATTCTTGGAGTCTAATTTCTCTGTCCCTAAAACCAAGGCAGACCTGAAGCACTGCCACTGCACGGAGAGGATTAATGTCTGTCACATCTGTGAGTCAGCGGGTCGCTGCCTCACGGTCTGTGTGTTTGGGTGGCGCTGACGGACAACCACTGCGCAATTCACCTCTCGGCCTCAGGGTTTCCAGCCCTTTCAGCTTCCTTCCCAGGTTTTGTTGTTTTCCCTGAAACAGGTTGGAATTGTTCCCTGGCAGGAAAGGAGACTGGGCTTTGAGAGCTGTGAACTGAATGAAGAACTCATTCACTCAGTTAACAAATATATTTGGGTGCTGACTGTATGCAGTCGTGCATGTGACTTCACTGGCCTCCCTTGAGCTGCACTCTGTCGTCCCTTGCCATGGACTTTCCCCGTGTATGGGCTGCCAGACGTAAGCTCTGCCAGGAGGAAGCTTCTCTTGACCGTCTCTTCTGACTCCCTTAGCACCTGGTGCTCTTTGACACTGCCAGGAGGAGTTGGAGAATCTTAAATTATGTCACCTGCTTTCAGATCCTCAGGGAAATCAATGTCCTTAAGTACATGGTTGATTTTCTCTCTGATCAATTCCAGGTCTTCCTCTTGGAGGAAAACCCTCACCTCCTGCTTTCATCTGTCCATTTTCCCTCGCTGTCATGGAGCTTCTGAGGAGCGAGGGGAGCCTGCTGTCTCTCACAAAGACTTGGCATCTTCTGGAATTTTCTAGGAGTGTCAGTCAACTGTCTCCATAGAAACAGACTAGCATATTCTAGGGAGCTGGCATCTCTGTCAGAAAGAAAGTCTGAATGGTGAGGGGATGAAGATGGGATGGGGAAGGATCACACAGAGATGGATTCGGAGTGCCCCCTGCTTTACTCAGACCACCTGGGCTTCACATTTCTCGAAGAAAGGCCTTGTCACCATCTTGCAAAGCAGGAAACTGTCTCAGGAAGTGAACCACATCTCCCCAGATCACTCAGCTTCTCTGTGGTGGAACCAGGCTTTGAGCTGGGTCTCTTGGGTTCTGGAGCCCTTGCGTGTACATCACACCATGGTGCCTCCTTTCCTGAGCGGAGAGCTCTCACTGGTTCCTGATGAATAATGGCTTTGTGTGTGCGTGCGTGCGTGTGTGTGTGTGTGTGTGTTGGGAGTGGGAGAAGGTTGCTTACTGTTTATCCACGCGGCCTAAGCCATCTTGTTCTCCTACTGCTAACTCTTGCCTTCTAGTTCCACTTTCCTTCCTTCTTGCTGTCTTTCCTCACCACATAAACTGCCTTTCTCTGCTGACTCCGTTATTTCCTCTTGCTCCTGTTTTTGAGACAGGATGGGATCTGATGGTTTGGGATAGGTCGAGCAGTGTTAGCTGAAGGCAAACCGAAGTCCATAAACCCCATCTTTATTGCCCATCCCCCTCTCTGCACTTTGTCCCTGGAGCCTCTCACTTCAAGGCACCCTGAACCCCTCCCTGCTGGGAGGAGGCATACGGGCTTCTCCTTTCAAGGCCGTGCCCCACATTCTCAGCAGAGTCCCACCTGTTCAAGTCCAGTTTTCCGTTTTTAATCCGAAAAGTGCCTTTTGAAGCCTGCAAACCCTCCTTTCCCCTCCCTCCCTGTTTGTACTCATGTCTTATCCACCTTCAGCTGTTACATAGAGGCAGCATTAGAATTCTCAGGAAGGATCATTTCTCCAGTTTTCAAAGGTCAAGGCCAATGCCATGGTGATAGTTCAGCTGCCCCAACCTGTTCAAGGTCCTTGAGGGAACAGATAGGGCTCCCAGTGTGTCCTCCACCCGCCCCCAGCACAGACTAGACCCAGATGAGGATGACGTTGCTGCTTGAGGGAGGAGAAGCTTAATCCTCTGGTTTGCCATCCAGAGGGCAGCTTCTCTGGCTTCCGGTTGTGGGTGTGTCTGTGTCATTGGGCCCAGTGGTAAAGGATCTGCCTGCAATGAAGGAGTCACAGTAGATGAGGGTTTGATCTCTGGGTCGGGAAGATCTCCTGGAGGAGGGCATGGCAACTTACTCCAGTATTCTTGCCTGGAGAATCCCATGGACAGAGGAACCTGGCAGGCTACAGTCCATGTGGTCACAAAGAATCAGATAAGACTGAAGCGACTTAGCACTTACAATGTCATTGGACTGGAAGGAGAGCAGGTCCTATGAGTTAGGGAGCAACCCTTAGACACCAGACACTGGAATCTCAGTCCATTCATCAACCATCTATCTACCTACTTGTCATCTATTTTTTTCTCTCTGTTTGTCTTCCCATGGCACATGTGTGTCAACACAGATGCATCCATAGTTTGGAGCATTTTTCTTGTGTAAGAAAAGCAGTGTTGGGTTCCCCTTAAAGCATAATGGTCTTTGTGCATACCTATAGGTCCCACGGAACACAGTATGTCCCTTCTGTCTGAGATCTTTAATCTGTCTCGACTTCGGGAGGAGGATCCTGAGTCTTGTTTCCTGCTGTCCCGTGTTTTCAGTGGTGATGACACCGTTCAGTCTGCTGAAGTTGTCTGACTGACAGTCCCCTCTTTTGCTTCTCCCTCTGTGATGGGAAAGGAGGCAGTCGAGGGGCTCAGTACCCACTAGCTTGGCTGCTCCCACAAGCTGGTCATTACTGTTTTGAGCAAATGACATTCCAACTGTGTAAATGTGTCTGTTAACTAAGTAAGTGGAGGACAGGGCCGAGATGCCTGTTATCACAGGGTTGCTCTATGGTGACTGGCCTTTGTGCCCAGCTCCAGGTTGTATATCTTGTGGAGACTGAAGAAGAGGCTCCTTCTCTGCAGAGCCTGCAGAGGCTGATGGCTGGTTGTCAGCAACCCTTTTAGGGCAGCTTTCGTTGTTTTGGCCAATTTACCAAGATTCTCAAATTTGCAAATCAAGGCTGTGGGTTTATAGGGTTCCCAGCTTTAGCACTACTGGCATTTTAGATCAGACAGCGCTTTATTGTGGAGGCTGTTCCGTGCACTATAGAATGTTTAGTGGCATTCCTGGCTTCTACCCACGAGAAACTAATAAAATCTCATTGCGGGTTGTGACAACTAAAAATGTCTTCAGATATTACCAGATGCCTCCCACCTCCAGCGTCCAGGGCAGAACACCCCTAGCTGGGACCCACCAGGTTAGAACATGAGAGAAGTTCCAGGCATTTGGGGGAGCTAATGGTATCGGAGTGTTTACGATGGATATATAATGTCGGGATGCCAGTTCATCCTGTTACAAGAATTGGATGTGAGTCCAAAGTTTGAAAAAAGGGTTTATTGGCAACAGGTGGAGAAGACCTGAGGTGTCCATTCCCACCAAAGGAAGTCCTCACCTGCAGGCAGGGCTGAGCTGGGCATTGTCCTCATACGCTTTGAGATGTCCCTCTTTCCTTGCTCTCTTTGTTGCCTCTCCCAGCCTCTTACTTTTTTGAGCTTATGTTAAAGCATTGAATCTGATTGAAATCTCTTCTAAGTAATTGACTTTTTTTAAAATTGGTGCATAGTTGCGTTACAGTTTTGTGTTATTTTCTGCTGTACAATGAAATGAATTAGCATATACATATACATGTATACATACGTATACCCTGTCCCTCTTGGACCTCCCTCCCGCCACACCCCACCCCATACCACAGTCTAGGTCACCACAGAGCCCTGAGCTGAGCTCTCTGTGCTCAGGTTCCCACTAGCTAAGTGACTGACTTTTAAATTTTTGTGCTGATTCATTGTGTTGATCTTACAGTTTCATTGTCAGAGGGTAAACTGTGCTTCTTATTTTAAAGATTTTTCTTAAGGAGGATATCAATGGAGGTTGGAGTGCTGACATGCCTTTAAGTCATATCCCCAGGGTGTCCTGTGGACCATGGGAAGAGCTGTTTAGGCATCTGCCCATCTTTGTTTCATCAGATCTTTTCCACTCTTGGGAAAGCAGAACCTGGCACTTGGGAAATGTGTTCTGAGTGAATGGGTACATGGATGAACTGATGGTGGGTTGCATTTGAAAGACAGGGATCAGGGCTTTGTCTAAAAAATATTTCAAGGTGTGGTACATCTGAAATATATGTGCACAGTACATAGTTGTTATACATATGTAGCATGTGATGATGGCTTGGAAGAAGTTTCCTCTTCCTCCTTTGCATTTTAGATCAAACAAATCATGGCCCCCTGGAAAACAATTAAAATAGTCAAATTGCTTGTCCTGAGTGCACACAGGGCTTATTTGCTGAAGTCCCTTCTCAGGGATCACAGTCCAAGGCAGTGGAATCCGAATTCACACAGTAACAGCATTCCTTGGCTGCTTCCTGGGTCTCTGATGGCGCTGTGGGCTGCCTGCCAGAGAGTGAGAGAGGGAGTGGGGCTGGCGGGCTGAGAACTGTGGTGAGGTGCTCTAGGTGAAGGAGACACACCCCCAAAGCTGGGAGCAGCCGCTCCCTCACTCCTCCGGGAGTTCAGAGAAAGCGAAGTGATGCACCATCATTTCCGCCTGTTGGTTGTTTAGGGAACTAACTACCTGGAAAGCTGGCAGAGCTGGCATTCCTCCTAGGGATTTAAGGATACCCCGAAGACCCCCCTCCCACCAGGAGTGGCTTGGGAGAAACACTGGGGAACCTACTTCTATGAATGAGTGAGAAGCTTATGATCCTGAGAGGTATCTGAGAAGGATGCTGAGAAAATGAAGTTCACATGTGAGATAGAAATCTGTGGCATTTAGGTGGATGATGTCTTTGGTAGGGCCCTGCCCCCTGAGTGCCAATAATTCACCCTCACTAGAAGCCAGTGGCCTCTTTCCCCTCCCTTGTTTCTTGGTGTCCCTCTGGGAAGGACATACTGAACCCCAATAAGACCTCGACTTTGTGCCTGGATTCATGCAGCATTCACTCAGTGAGGGTGGGTGATAGTTCATGCCATTTCTGTCTGTCGTGGCAGTGCAGTTATGAAGAAAACTACTCAGCCTCCTGCACACCAGCACCTTGCATGGAGCTCAGGATTGTTCCTGCTGTTCTTTCTCAGAAAAATCCTCAGTGGTATTGGTAGAGCAGGGAATTTGCTTACTCTGCATTTTTGAAATGAGGAAACTGAGGCTTTGTAACTTGCCCAAGGTCAGCCTGCTAGTTAAGAGGAAGAGCTAGGATTGGGACCCATTTTCACAGTTACACATTGCCTTGGGAAGCAAGACACACCCTCCAGGAAAGTTAAATAACAACAGGAGTTACATAACCCAGGACAGTAATGCAGAGGATGTCACGGGGCAGAGAGTGATGAAATGTGAGATGGCATGGAAAAACTAGTTGTCAGGGAAGATCAGAGGGAGGAATTTTTCTTAGAGGTCTGGGTCATCTGGGAGATTTGGAGGAGGGTATGGAGTTTGAACTAGACCCTGAAGAATGAGTAGGGTCTGAAGGACTGAAAGCAACAGGGTTATACAGATGGAATGAGAGCTGCTTTCATATGAACTAGCGGTTCTCAAACTTTTAGGTCTCAAGAGTACAATTTAAGTGATTTCAACTTAAATATTTTAAAATTACTGAGGACTCCAGAGAGTTTTTTTGTTTTTGTGGGTTAGATCTGTCAATATTTGCCACATGAAAATTAAAACCAATACACTTTAAAATTAATTTAAAAGAAACTCATTACATGGTAACATGAAAGCCCATTTTTGTGAAATATTAACTACATTTTCCACAACAAAAATTGTAGCAGCTTGACATTGTTTTACAGTTTTGCCAGTCTCTTCAATGACTGACTTTATAAAAGTCAGCTGGATTCTTCTCTCTGCTTCTACATTGTTGCCATATCACATGTCACATCATCCCTGGAAACTCCACTGGACACTCCTGAGAGTACAAGAGTGAAAGAGACCAAAAAGAATGTGTTTGTATTATTCCAAAGATAATTTTGACCTTGCACATCAACTGAAAAAGTCTCAGGAACCCTTGGTGTGTTCGTTGCTAAGTCGTGTCTGACTCTTTTACTACCTTGTGGACTGTAGCCTGCCAGGCTCCTTTGTCCATGGGATTTCCCAGGCAAGAATACTGGAGTGGGTTGCCCCATGCCCTTCTCCAGGGGATCTACCAGACCTGGTATTGAACCCATGTCTCTTATATCTCCTATTGACAGGTAGGTCCTTTATCGCTAATGCCATATGAGGAGCTTCAGGTACCCTTAAGGGTCCCCAGAACACACTTTGGTAACCACTGCTAGGAACCAAGAAAACTTACATGTAGATAGAAGAGGGTGCTGAACTCAGGATGATGGTCTTGGTGGGTCTCCCCTGGGAAACAGGAAGAGGCCAGAAAGCAGATGGGAAAACATCCTTTCACTTCCTGGAATGATTGCATGCTCTGACTCTTGAGTCTGAGTGTACTAACCAGGTGTGACTCAGTGCTGGTGACAGATTTGGCCTGTTTCCACTTGGAGTTCTAATCTCACCTTTTGTGTGTAACAAAGGCACCTCTTGGCTTTCTTCATAGAAGCCCAGGAATGCACTGTCGTTGGTGAGAAGCTAAGTTCACAGCATATCTTCTCCATTTCCTGACAGTGGGAAACAAGCCATGTATGAGAGGTGACTTGTACCCTCTTGGAGCTTTCAGTCCACATGGTTTACACATGTGGTTTCCCACTCCTAGAGATTCTTGGGAAAAATGCTGTGAATCCTCCCTGTTAAAATATGCAATATGGGGAGAGAGGTCCTGTGAGCCCAGAACTCAGTTCACGTGTGTTTTCATGGTAGTCATCAGAGGGTACCTGCATGAGCTCCAGGAATCTTTCAGGGTCTGAGGTTTAAGTATTAATTTTCAACACAGGTGTGCTTCTGGGCTCTAGATGAAGTGTGCTTTGCTTATTGCTATCCTTTGGGAAGGGACTGTCCTTTTCCCTAACTGGTTTGCTCTGTAGTTGGTTACAATTTACCATTCACTTCTGCCCACTGTGGATTTTCTGCTATTCAGGACAGCTTACTGGTTTTAAGCTGAACATTCCGGCACATATTCTTTTAATTTTCTCATGCTGTGATGACATGGCCTGTTCTTATATTCTTTTAGGAGATCCTGATTTTCGTTTTTGTTCTGTGAGCAGTTTAAACAGTCTAGGATCTCCAGTTACCACTGCCTGGCTTCAGCTACTGGACGGTGTGCTGGGATCTCCACTGCCTAGTTTTGCTTCTCATATCTATTTAGTTACACAAAATATTACTGATTTAATGAATCAGATAAATCCTGGGAGCCTTTGGCTTCTGACAGTGGTGCCTTGTACTTCAGCCCTGTTTCCCCAGGTGACATGGGGAGTCCTTGTAGGGCGGCTATAGGGCAGTGGAAAGGGAATTGGAACTGGATTCCAATGCTACTGTTCCTATGTGCTGTCTGGGTGACCTTGGGCAAGTCACTTCACCTTCCTGAACCTCACTTTCCTCACGGGAGACAGGTTTAAGAATGCATGTGAAGGCTTAGTATTGTCAAGTTCTATTCAGTTTAAAATTTGGCCTTATTTCTTACTATTGTTAATGGACCTGCCATTCACTGGGAGAATTTTCTAGGTGACGATGTATGCCTGGATGCATGTCATCGTACAGTTACTTACCTGCCTAAGGCGAAATTAATTTTCTATGACTGGACATGGTTGATCTTTATTAGGCTGGTAGTGCTATCTTCTCCTGAGAAGAGAGTTATGTGTATATTAAGAATGGTTTACTCACACATGTAGGCTCTGGTTATTTATTCAGTGTGTGCCAAGTGCAAGGTGAAATGGGAGATAAAATAAAACTGTTTGGACGTCCTTTCATGAGCATGAGCTGTGTGTCAAGGACAGAAAACAAGCAATGGCAGAATGCTTTGTATGTCCAGTGAAAGCTTGGCAGTAAATGTGAGCCGGTGTCTCTAATGGGAAAGATCACTGGTGCATTGTTACCAGTGGTCTAGGAGGAGGGGGGAGGGGTGTTGAGCCTTGCCTTAGGGGATAAGAGGATTTGGATTGGGAGGGAGGGCATTCCCAGTAGCTTAGAGGATTTAGCCAAGCTTTTGTGCAACATCTGTCAGTCCGTCCAGATGCGTGGGTTGTCAGCTGAGCTGTGATGATGCTGCTTCCTTGCCTTTACAGTGGTCTGTTCTCCTTGGCTCCATGCTTTCAGCATGCATTTTCACACTGTATCAGAACCCTGGGTAGTCAAGAAGGATGCACTATTGATGGTAAATCCCTGATTGGTCTAAACTAGGCTAAAGGAGATGTATTATGTAAACATTATGCCTTGTGCTCTAAGTATATTTTTTAAAGTGTGACTTCACATCCTTTCTGAAAGCCTTTTGTAGTCCATCAAGGGAGTGAGATGATGGATGAGAAGCTTTTCTGCATAGATTAAAGGCACTTTGGGTTTTTCTTCAAAGGGCAAANTCCCACTCCTAGAGATTCTTGGGAAAAATGCTGTGAATCCTCCCTGTTAAAATATGCAATATGGGGAGAGAGGTCCTGTGAGCCCAGAACTCAGTTCACGTGTGTTTTCATGGTAGTCATCAGAGGGTACCTGCATGAGCTCCAGGAATCTTTCAGGGTCTGAGGTTTAAGTATTAATTTTCAACACAGGTGTGCTTCTGGGCTCTAGATGAAGTGTGCTTTGCTTATTGCTATCCTTTGGGAAGGGACTGTCCTTTTCCCTAACTGGTTTGCTCTGTAGTTGGTTACAATTTACCATTCACTTCTGCCCACTGTGGATTTTCTGCTATTCAGGACAGCTTACTGGTTTTAAGCTGAACATTCCGGCACATATTCTTTTAATTTTCTCATGCTGTGATGACATGGCCTGTTCTTATATTCTTTTAGGAGATCCTGATTTTCGTTTTTGTTCTGTGAGCAGTTTAAACAGTCTAGGATCTCCAGTTACCACTGCCTGGCTTCAGCTACTGGACGGTGTGCTGGGATCTCCACTGCCTAGTTTTGCTTCTCATATCTATTTAGTTACACAAAATATTACTGATTTAATGAATCAGATAAATCCTGGGAGCCTTTGGCTTCTGACAGTGGTGCCTTGTACTTCAGCCCTGTTTCCCCAGGTGACATGGGGAGTCCTTGTAGGGCGGCTATAGGGCAGTGGAAAGGGAATTGGAACTGGATTCCAATGCTACTGTTCCTATGTGCTGTCTGGGTGACCTTGGGCAAGTCACTTCACCTTCCTGAACCTCACTTTCCTCACGGGAGACAGGTTTAAGAATGCATGTGAAGGCTTAGTATTGTCAAGTTCTATTCAGTTTAAAATTTGGCCTTATTTCTTACTATTGTTAATGGACCTGCCATTCACTGGGAGAATTTTCTAGGTGACGATGTATGCCTGGATGCATGTCATCGTACAGTTACTTACCTGCCTAAGGCGAAATTAATTTTCTATGACTGGACATGGTTGATCTTTATTAGGCTGGTAGTGCTATCTTCTCCTGAGAAGAGAGTTATGTGTATATTAAGAATGGTTTACTCACACATGTAGGCTCTGGTTATTTATTCAGTGTGTGCCAAGTGCAAGGTGAAATGGGAGATAAAATAAAACTGTTTGGACGTCCTTTCATGAGCATGAGCTGTGTGTCAAGGACAGAAAACAAGCAATGGCAGAATGCTTTGTATGTCCAGTGAAAGCTTGGCAGTAAATGTGAGCCGGTGTCTCTAATGGGAAAGATCACTGGTGCATTGTTACCAGTGGTCTAGGAGGAGGGGGGAGGGGTGTTGAGCCTTGCCTTAGGGGATAAGAGGATTTGGATTGGGAGGGAGGGCATTCCCAGTAGCTTAGAGGATTTAGCCAAGCTTTTGTGCAACATCTGTCAGTCCGTCCAGATGCGTGGGTTGTCAGCTGAGCTGTGATGATGCTGCTTCCTTGCCTTTACAGTGGTCTGTTCTCCTTGGCTCCATGCTTTCAGCATGCATTTTCACACTGTATCAGAACCCTGGGTAGTCAAGAAGGATGCACTATTGATGGTAAATCCCTGATTGGTCTAAACTAGGCTAAAGGAGATGTATTATGTAAACATTATGCCTTGTGCTCTAAGTATATTTTTTAAAGTGTGACTTCACATCCTTTCTGAAAGCCTTTTGTAGTCCATCAAGGGAGTGAGATGATGGATGAGAAGCTTTTCTGCATAGATTAAAGGCACTTTGGGTTTTTCTTCAAAGGGCAAAGAATCAAAGTTAGGGTGAAGAAACATCTCTCCCTCTTGATTTCTGGGGAAACAGTTTTTAACTAGGCCCTAATTTCCTGCTTGGTACCTAGAGGACCAGAAACTTCTCTAGATGCTGGTCTAGAAAACCCAAGAATACCAATGCAAACAGTTTCAGTTGTGGTTAACCGGTGGTACCCCACCCCCGCCACACCCTTCTCTCCACACTCCCACACCAGACACACTCACTCACTCTTCACATGACCCTGTTATGCACGTAGCCACCTTTGATGTGGCAAGTGAGCTATGGGATGGCATTTTATATTAGAATTGTAACGTTCACATTTTAGTCTTACCTCTTAGCCATAGGCTTCTGGAATATCCACCTTGGAAGAAAACTTAATGATAAGTCCTTTATTTGACAAACAGGGAACTGAAGAGTCCATATTGTCCAACTCAAGTCCAAGCCCTTCTTCACCAGTTCATGGTATTTTTTGCAGTATCTGAGAAAGAAATAACGACAACTATGACTTATCGTGGCCCTGTATGAAGTGATTTTCATGCCTCAAGTCATTAAACCTCATAATGACTGTGTGACGGGGTATTATTGTCATCCCTCCTTTAAGGTTAGAGAGGCCGAGTAAGTGGTTGGAGACTGATGTTAATGGGTAGTGGTGCAGAGATGTGAACTGAAGAGGCAGTGACCCTAGAACACTAGCTCTTAAGCATCAGGCTGTGTTGCCATGTTTCCCGGGGGTTTCCCCTCTGCTCTCACTTTTCTCCCACTTCTACCTCCTTCTTTCCCCTTCCCACCAGGGACCTCCATCTCTACTATGGTACAATGGTATGTGACTGCCACGATGACTCGGGAGCCTGGGCCCCTTCTTGTTATTTATTTATTTTTGGTTGCACTGGGTCTTTGTTGCTGTGTGTGGGCTTTCTCTAGTTGTGGTGAGCTGAAGCTCTCTTCATTGTGGTGAGCAGGCTTCTCATTGCAGTGCCTTCTCTTGTTGTGGACCAGGGGCTCTAGGCGCTTGGGCTTCCACACTTGCACACTCAGGATCAGTAGCTGTGGCTCATGAACCCTCGAGCTCATGGGCTTCAATAGTTGTGGCGCACAGGCTCAGCTGTTCTGAAGCGTGTGGAATTTTCCCAGATCAAGGATCAGACCCATGGCCCCTGCACTGGTAGGCAGGTTCCTATCCACTGCTCCACTGGGATAGTCCCTCCACTCTTCCTTTTAGAGCCATTTCAATGGCTCAGATTCCTCATCCTGGGGCACATAAAGGGACTGACACCCATCACTGATACTAGGAATCCTGGTCTGGTTAAGTCAGACAGTTAGGGCAGTGGAGGGCATAATGCAGTCCCTTATTGCCTTGGATTTTTATTTTTAAAGTAACATGATTTTTAAAATTTTTATTATTTGTCTGTTTATCTTGGCTGCATTGGGTCTTAGCTGTGGCACTCAGGATCTTCTGTTGAAGCTTGCCGTCTCTCTAGTGGTGGTGCACAAGCACAGTAGTTGTAGGGTGTGGGCTTAGTTGCCCTGTGGCAACTATGTGGGATCTTAGTTCCCTAACCAGGGATTGAACCCACGTTCCTTGCATTGGCAGGCAGATTCTTAACCACTGGAACACCACAGAAGGCCCTGCATTGGCTTGTGAAAGACGGAGCGAAATAGAGTAGACAGAAAGTGGATGGAAGACTCCGTGGAGCTCACCCCCAACTCAAGCACATGCTCTCCTAGCATGAGTCAGTTGCATCACTTTTATTATCAAAGAGCATGTTCCCAGCGTGGACATAGTGACGTAGATGTGGTCCCATGCTGGCTGAGGGGCTCCTGCCTGCATCTTCCACCGGATGCGTCTGTGGCCCTCCCTCTCATTCTCTTTTCTGTCTTCCTTCTCCCTGTCATGTATCAGTATCCTGACAGATATTACTCAGACCCCATAAGGTTATAATCAGTGACCTCTGGCTTATATGAATTCTTATACAGTATTGGAGGGACTGGTATACTCAAGAATGCAGCAGTTTTTGAATCTTTATAAGAGATTTGAGGCTGTGCCAGAGGCTTCATCTTCTATGGGGCGTATCTTTCAAGCCTGAGCAGAAAATAGTCCAAGGGATATTGGTAGTCTAACTGGTAAGCCTGCATGCTGACTCTGATGCAGAGTTGGAGCTGAGAGATGCTCTGGTCGTCCTTCACAGGGATAAGACTGGTACCTTCATCTTTCCCCAAGGTGGGTAGACTTGGCAATGGCTTAGGAATCTACCAAAGTGGAGGCAGGGTTCTAGACCCTTCTGGGTTCTTAGGAGAGAAACACATCCCTATGAAGGAGGTGTTTGGGTCACAGGTATATTTTGCCTTTTTTAAAGGATATAGGGTTATATTTTTATGGTTCAACAATACTGACCAGCACTGATGTTCGTGAGTCCCCTTGTTAGCCTTGGATTAGAAAGGAGGGAGAAAATGGAAACCGTACATTGGAAGAACACCACCGGCAGTACAGTCGTGCTGCCCAGGACATCGAACCTAAATTGCATTGCCGCTTGGGGCTTTACAAGGCATCACAGTTTTAACTGTCAATAATGTTCATCACTGCTAGTTTGTTTTCTGTCTTTTAAGAGATACTTCTCTCATGAAAAGGAAATCAACTTTGTATGTATGCCCAACAAATTATGGAAGACAGAGAACTATGATTTGTAAAATGTTTTAAAAATAAATTTTTACATTCATGGGCCATGAAAATGATGTTCCTCAGATTTTTCTCAACCAAATCCCACTGGTGTGAAACCACATACAGAGACTGCTAATGACAATGTTGAGATGAAGGGAATAGGAATGTGGAAAATAGTGGAAGCTTGGGTGCTTTTGAATCAGGAAGAACTCTGAGGCTGAAGGTAAGTCCTGGGGATAGTCTAGGGATTGGTAAGGTGTTTCAGGGCCTGTTGATTACTGTGATTAGTTAGCACTATGCTTTGTGGTTTTTGGGTTTCCTTGATGGCTCAGATGGTAAAGAATCTGCCTGCAATGCCGGAAACCTGGGTTTGGGAAGATCCCCTGGTGGAGGGCTTGGCAATCCACTCCAGTATTCTTGCTTGGAGAATTCCATGGACAGAGGAGCATGGTGGGTTATAGTCCATGGGGTTGCAAAGAGTCGGACACAACTGAGCAACTAACATACACATAAATGAAATTTATGTTTTCCCTGGGAATGACTGTCATTGAAGGGGAGGAGATAATCTAGGGTTTCTGGTCACCCCAGGGCAGACAACAGGTCCCCCAGGCAGCTGGTAGGTAGGACTCAGGTCTTAGAGAGATGTGGATTCCAGATGGCTCTGCTGGTCACCCTGTGGTCTCTCTCCATCTGCTGAGTCGTGAGCCGCCTGAGGCCTGCAGAACCTGCCTTCTCAGAGCTCTGACTTCATGTGGAGTCAGAGTCTCATGCCGTCCAGTGTGTTAATAGTTCTTGGGGTGGCCTCAGCTTTGCAAGAAAATCTCCTTAAGGGCAGTCCTATCCCCTACTTTTTATGGACTTATACCATAAAACAGAGGAACCAGAGATCAAATTGCCAACATCCGTTTGATCACTGAAAAAGCTAGAGAGTTCCAGAAAAACATCTACTTTTGCTTTATCGACTATGCCAAAGCATTTAACTGTGTGGATCACAACAAACTGGAAAATTCTTAAAGAGATGGGAATACTAGACCACCTGACCTGACTCCTGAGAAATCTATGTGCAGGACAAGAAGCAACAGTTAGAACTGGACATGGAACAATAGACTGGTTCCAAATCAGGAAAGGAGTATGTCAAGGCTGTATATTGTCACTCTGCCTATTTAACTTATATGCAGAGTACATCATGAGAAATGCTAGGCTGGATGAAGCACAAGCTGGAATCAAGAATGTTGGGAGAAATATCCATAACCTCAGATATGCAGATGATACCACCCTTATGGCAGAAAGTGAAGAAGAACGAAAGAGCCTCTTGATGAAAGTGAAAGAGGAAAGTGAAGAAGTTGGCTTAAAACTTAACATGAAGAAGACTAAGATCATGGCATCAGATCCTATCACTTCATGACACATAGATGGGAAAACAATAGAAACAGTGACAGACTTTATTTTGGGGGGCTCCAAAGTCACTGCAGATGGTGACTGTAGCCATGAAGTTAAAATACGCTTGTTCCTTGGAAGAAAAGTTATGACCAACCTAGACAGCATGTTAAAAAGCAGAGACATTATTTTCCTGACAAAGGTTCATCTAGTCAAAGCTATGGTTTTTCCGGTAGTCATGTATGGATGTAAGAGTTGGACTGTGAAGAAAGCTGAATGCGAAGAATTGATGCTTTTGAACTGCAGTGTTGGGGAAGACTCTTGAGAGTCCCTTGGACTGCAAGGACATCCAACCAGTGCATCCTAAAGGAAATCAGTCCTGAATATTCATTGGAAGGACTGATGCTGCAGCTGAAACTCCAGTACTTTGGCCACCTGATGTGAACAACTAACTGATTTGAAAAGACCCTGATGCTGGGAATAATTGAAGGCAGGAGGAGAAGGGGATGACAGAGGATGAGATGGTTGGATGGCATCACTGACTCAATGGACATGAGTTTGACTAAGCTCTGGGGGTTTGGTGATAGACAGCGAAGCCTGGAGTGCTGCAGTCCATGGGGTCACGAAGAGTGGGACACACCTGAGCAACTGAACTTAACTGAACTGTAAAGCAGGAGCTTTCCTATGACAGATGGCACAGTGTGGAATGTGCCCTTGAGGCTGGGTAATCATGAATTGGTTAAAAAGCGCCAGTTTCGGTTGTTTGGGTTGGAAGTACAGGGTGATGGAAAACATTTGACGGGTTCAGTTCCACGTTGACAGCTGACCCTCATCTTAGGTAAGGAGTGCCATCCTGAGAGGCAGCATGTTTCTGTGTGCAAGCGTGCAGTCGCCCAGGTTGCGTGGCTTGGTCTTTGGAAGTGAGCGAGTGTCTGGGGAACAGCCAGCTCTTGGTGCACCTCTGGAGTCAGGCATACGGGAGAGGAAGGAAGTGCCCAGGTCTGTGCTCCCCACTTCCTGGGAGCAGCAGGACTTCGGCCTGAGCCTTCAGTGTCAAGATAACCCATGAGCCTCAGCGTTAGTGATGGATTGCAGGTGAACAGACCCACTGGGCACCTGAAGTGCTCATTCTCCCAGCTGCTGGGAGGGATGACTGATGGCTCACAGTCACTACAGTCCCTTATTCTCCAGGCTGTTGCCTTTAGAGGAGAGCCTTCTGGCCTCAGATCTGCCCCTCCCTGGGGATAGCCCCCATGAAATGACCTGCTTCTGGGAAGTCATAAGGCCCCACTGTGGGACACGCCCTTTCCCCCTTTCCCCACTGTGGGACAAGTCCGACTCTGTAAGGCCATCCTCCCCGCAGAGCTCCTTGAAGCCTGGCTGAAACCTTTACAGCTGCATCAGGGTCCAGGGGGCCCCATCCCACATCACTACTCCTCGCTCAGTGGTGAATACTGAGAGTAGCCCCCAGTAAACCTCCTGCACCCAAATCTCCATCTCAGAGTCTGCTTCCCTGGGACCCAGCCTGTGACACTAGGCCAGGCCAGCC
This sequence comes from Neotragus moschatus, assembly GCA_006410615.1. NCBI lineage: Eukaryota > Metazoa > Chordata > Mammalia > Artiodactyla > Bovidae > Neotragus > Neotragus moschatus. Next base: position 1,789,258 of record SJYA01001606.1, read on the forward strand.
TCCGGTAGAAACGATTGCCGCTGGTGTGGACAGATCACTGGACGTATGTAACTGCAACACGTGCTCTGTCACCCTTTGGGTGCCCAGGGTCTATGATAAGGCTGTCCACCATCATACTCTCCACTAGAGGCTGGTATCTCTGAGTTAAATATGCTCCTTGCCGCAGGCTCTCCTGTGGCTCTGTACATTCCTTGGGGACTGTCACCTCAACATGAGGTAATATCTCAGAGTGCTTTAGTCCCTACTAAGAGCAACCTAAGCTTCCCTAGTGGCTCCGCAGTAAAGAATTCACCTGCAATGCAGGACACAGAGGATCAATCCCTGCGCCAGGAAGATCCCCTGGTGAAGGAAATGGCAACCTGCTCCAGTATTCTTACTTGGGAAATCCCATGGACAGAGAAGCCTGGCAGGCTACAGTCCATGGGGTCACAAAAGAATCGGACGTGACTTAGTGACTAAGCGACAACCACAAGAACAGCCTAAGGAAACTATAAGACACGGAGGCAGTGCTGTTTCGTGCTAAGGACATAGACTCTGTATGGGGACTGTTTGGGTTTGCATTTCAGCCCCCTTCCATAGTAGTTTCAGTGACCATGGGCAAGGCCTTTAACCTCTCTGTATCCATCTTCATCATCTTAAAAACGAGGTTAATGATGGTATTCACCTCGGAGGGTTGTTTTGCAGATTAAGTGAAGTAGTGACTCTAAAGCAGTTATGGAGGTGCTTGGCACACACGTGTGTAAGTGTTGGCCCTTGGAAGGTTCATAGGAAGGTAAAGGAGTTCAGGGGAGGTGGGAGATGATAAAAAAGTAAAGTGTTCACCAAAGAGAAAAATAACTCTTAGAACATGACCATTTTGTGCATTTTGTCTGAAGATGCACGTGGGAATGAATGAGGAAGGCAGGCCATCCCCGTATCCTTGGGAGGATGGGAGCAAGGATAGGAGATGCTTCTTGTGAAAACCAGGGCTCAGATTCTCAAGCTGGGGGAAGGGGGAAGTGGAAAAGGGAAGTAACCCTAATTGGGCACCTACTATGCTAAGCCCTTCCATATATGCCCCATTTAGTCCTTACTGTATCCATTTGACACACATATGCTCATTCCTGTTTCATGGGTGAGAAACTGAAGTTGTGAGAGATTAAGTTGCTTGCCCCACACCAGAGAGCTGTTATGTGATAGGCAAGTCCGTGTGACAATGGGGCCATGTTCTTGTGACTACATCACACTGCCTAAGGCCTTTTGCTTCGGTGCCGTCGTGTGCCAGGAACAGAGGGACATAGGAAGAAATCAGTTACTTACAGATACTTCAATCTGTTAGGCAGATCACACAGAGAAGCCACCTTCTCCAGGATCCCCTGCCCTGGAGTCTGCCCCTTGCCCTGACTTCTCTGATGCTGCAGGTATCACTCTTCGCTCTAAAGCTCCTCTCACTTCCTACAGGGTGTCGTGGTGACCGAGGAGCTGTTCTCAGCCCCGTTTCACAGTCTGGTTTCTAGAGAAGGTGAGAGGCTGAACCTCTTTCCTGCCATTCCTCCACACATTGCCTTTCCCCTAGCATCCTCCATAGCACACTGCAGTTTCGTCGAAAGAATGAATGAGTAGGAGCACTAGACAGTGGTGGGAAGTGGCTAGGCCTTGCAGCCTCAGGCATGTAGAAATCTGATAGAAATAAGGATCACTTTGGAGATGGGGAGTCAGGAACTTTTCTGAGGAGGTAAGGCTCACACCCAGATAGATATTAGAGAATGGAAACAGTGAAAGGTTGGGTAGGAAAGATGGAGCTGTTGCCTTTGGGGGATGGGCAGTGGTCAGTTGTGGGCACCTCTCCTTCTATGGGCTCTCAGGGCTGAACCTGGTGACCAATGTTTCTCCTGCAGCACTGGGGGCTGGAGGTTCCCTCTGGGGCGTGTGGCTATGCCAGCGCTGCCAACCTGAGGCCAAACGTTCCTCCTACACAGCTGTCTTCAAGATGAAATCCTGATGGGAGGTGGGTGAGCAAGCGAGCATGAATTACCCCTGGCCCACGTCTTGGCTTGCTTATAGACTGCCTGCTGCTTGGTTGAGCTTTCTCTTATCTTTTAGATGAATCAGGAGCCCCCAAACACTCCTCAGAGAGTCCTCCCCTCTCTCCCTTCTCACCTTGTTGGAACTAAGGCCTGCCAGTCCTGGGCCACTGTATATTCTTCCTTGGAACACTCATGCACTACTTACCTGTCTACCTTCCACACGGGTGGGCTGAGAGGAGGGTGGGAAGAAGTGTGTCTATCCACACGGCTAGAAACTGAGGCCCAAAGTGGAGGCCCATTTGCCCAAGGCTCACGGCTCCGCTCAGCTGCCTGGCAGAGTCGTGCTGGTTCTCCCCTGATTTCTCAGCCCCTTTCTGCCTCTTTCACGGGCACCTTTCCTTTCATCCCTAACATGTAGATGTTCCCCAGCATCTGCCACTACTGGTCCCCTTCTCCCCTGGGGCCATAAGCTGTAGACAGTCAGGGCTGGGAGGGTCAAGTCCACCCAGGTGCCCTCTGCTGGTTCTCCCCACCATCCTCTCTTGAAGGCTCTCCAGGTTCTGCTCGGGGACCCCATCTGCCCCACAGCTCTTCCTTTCCTCCCTCTGGGGCCTGAGGCATTTCCCATCTGCTAACTTGTCTGTATTTCCAAATGCTCCTTGGCCATCTCAACCCGGGCATTACCCCAGCATCCCAAATTCAACAAATCCAGGAATGTATTTAATAAACTTAATCTCCTTTCCTGATGATAACCACACTTCCATTCTTCTGGTCTCCCTGGTTTGTGCCCTTTTTATTCTTCCTCCACCACCCCCACCTTATTCTCCCTCAATAGCCCTCTGAAAGTCCTGTCTGTTGGTTCTGAGAGCTTCCGGTACCCAAATCCTCTGGTCTGCAGTCCTGGGGTGGGCGAATGTGACTTACTGCCTGCACTCCTGGGCTTTCCTCCTAACTGGCCTCCCTGCTGCCAGTCTCTCTCATCGCCATCTCAGCCTCCACACTATTACCAGATTTACAGTTTTAATTATGTTAATTAAAATCATTAATTAGCACAGATTAATCATGTTATTTTCCTGCTCAAATCTTTCAGAGTTCTCTCTTTGCTTTAGGATTAAATAATGACTTCTTGCCTAGCAACTAGAATCTTCTTTAGTATTTACTCAGTCTTTCTGACTTAATTCCTTTATACCTGTGGATAAACTACACCTCAAGCAAAGGGCACATTTGCTGTTTTCTGAATGAGGTGGGAATTTCCTTCCTCTGTGCGTTCTTTTCAATGGCACCTCACTCTAGTGCTCTTGCCTGGAGAATCCCATGGACGGAGGAGCCTGGTAGGCTACAGTCCATGGAGTCGCTAGGAGTCAGACACAACTGAGCGACTTCCCTTTCAGTTTTCACTTTCATGCATTGGAGAAGGAAATGGCAACCCACTCCAGTGTTCTTGCCTGGAGAATCCCGGGGACGGGGGAGCCTAGTGGGCTGCCGTCTATGGGGTTGCACAGAGTCGGACACAACTGAAGTGACTTAGCAGCAGGAGCAGCAGGGCCTTCTGCTTCTGCCCTTCCTTCTCTTCTCCACTGTTTGAAATCCCATCCCTTCTCAAATTACATGTCTTCAAGGATCTTACTCTAACTTTCCCAACCCAAGCTAATTCCTTTGCTTCCCTTTGAATTGCCCTTGTGATAGAAACTGTGTCTCATTAACCCTTATGTGGTCACAGATCCTAGCCTTGTGCCTTGTTCTCAGAAAGTACTGGCTGGACTCTACTGGATTTGGGTGCCTTAGGAAGAGATAGCCTGAGTCTCTTAGAAGGCCTAATTGATGCTGCGATGCGAGGCCGTGGATGTTTGGTTGTCATGTGTATCCTAACAAATGCTTTGCCTTAGGCCTTAGGGTTATTGGGAATTAGGATGTGATAGCTCTTTAAAGGCATAGGATCGGGAATCATGTTTCTACAATTTAAAATGGATGGATTTTAATATCATGTGTCTGTGGCTCTGTCTCTGAGCAGGGAGATTGCATATGCATTACTTTTATTAAGCAAATAAAGGAACTGTACTGGTTCAGTCTGGTCCATAATAGATGGAAACAAAGCCAGATGGGGGTACTCACACTGATTTAATCACATTGCTGTCTTGTCCTTCTAGGCTGTGGTCTTCTGGCTGACTCTGTTCACAGACAGGTTCTTTCTGTGTGGTGGCAGAAATGATTACCTGCAGTCCCAGGCTTAAATTCAATTATTAATATTTTAGGAACCCACAGCATGACAAGAGGAGATGTCTCCAGCAGAAGTCCCTGGGAGGGTCTGTCCCTGAATTCAGTACTGTGGCCAGGGAGATATGGTACTCTGATGGGGTGGGTCTGGGCCTCATTGGACAGAGAAGAACACTGTGACTCTTAGAAAGGCCAAGTGACTTATGCAAGATCACACAGTGCCCTGAAGAGTGTGTCTTCTGACCACACTTCCTGTTCCTTGGATTACCCTCCCTTGTTCTGGGGCAGCTGGTGTCTTTTTATGTCTGTGTATGTGAGCTGTTTTTATTTTGGAGAAGAAAATGGCAACCTACCCTTGCCTGGGAAATCCCAAGGACAGAGGAGCCTGGCGGGCTATAGTCCATAGCGTTGCAAAGAGTCAGACACAACTGAGTAACTATACAACAATAACAAATACGAGCCCTTTCTATTTAGGGGCAGCCTTAGCTGCCAAGGTTTGTATTTTGACAGTTCCTGCTTTCTTTTGTCTGGACTTTCTGGGGTCTATCTGAGGATTCAGCTAATGCCCAGTTCCTTCTAATTCTTTTTCTTCCTATCTTCTTTAAAAACCTGATATTATACTCAGAAGGATTATGTCGAGTGAAAGAAACCAGACTCAAAAGTCTACATACTGTATGATCCTGGAAAAGGCACAACTACAGTTTTGGAAAAGAGATGCTATGAATGGGGTAGGGGTTGAGGATTGACTACAAAGGTGCATTGGGCAAGTTTTTTGAGGTAATAGACTGTTTTATATCTTGACTGTGGTGGTACTTACAAGACTGTATATATTTGTCTAAATTCATTGAACCATATGCAAGAAAGGGTGAATTTTATAGCATGTAAATGATACTTTAATAAATACAACAAAAAACTCCTGATCTTAGAGCCTGTTCCAGCCTGAGTGACCATGAGATCTGCATCGAATGAGCACCAAATTTTAGGTTGAGATGAACTACGTAGCTTTGAGATACCACCACAATTGAATAGCAAGAATGAAGACCCACAAAGTACTCAAGTCACTCAAGAACACTTACTCGCATTCCCTGAGAAGTGAACGAGTCTTCTCCGAGATGAATGACTCAGTGGCTCTTCTGCTGCCACCACCCGCTGACTGACACAGGGAGTCTGTGTCCCAGCTCCCCTCGCTTTGACCGAGTCTGGGGTGGAGGCTTTCTAGGGAGTGGGGGAATCTGGGATTGGTGCAGAGGGCCTCAGGCACAGCATGGGTGACAGAGGCTGGTAGGCTGGGAGGAGGGTGGGAAAGTAGGAGCATTCACAATGTTTAACATCTATACCCGCCTCCCCCCTGCTCCTTCATCCTGGTCACTTAATTTTTTCTCTAGGATCCACTCAGATGCCTCCTCCCCTTCTCCACTGTGAGTCCTCCTCACATAGCCTTCCTGTCCTTGGCTCCAGGAGTCTCCTCCAGGGGACTGTCTCATTCCTGTCTCTGGCTTCTTTACTCTCCCAAACTCCTCCCCAGTCCCTTCTAGCTCATTTCAATACAGTTGGGGCATTTTGCTTTTTCATTCCTGTCTGATTATTCCCTTCTGCACCCCTAGATGTTCTGATTTCTCCCTGCCCCACCCCAACTCTACCTGGTACCCTCTCACACCACAGTTGTTCAAAGGCGCACCACCACCAGGAGACACTATAGAATATACAAATAACATAGTGGCTTCTGAAGTTTTGGTAGCCTTCTGCTTCATAGAAGTCTCTACTGCCGGGAAGTTAGAAATACATTCAATTGTAGAACCCTATCACATTTTCTGATTAAAAGTATCTCATTAAAGATATACATAAGCTGCAAACATTTTTATTTTTTCTGAAATAATGCTTTTACCAAAAAAAGTTGCCTACCAATTACAAACTAAAATAGAAAAAGCTCTAATGGTGGAATTGAGGTATTAGGAAGCTGGCTTCAGCCATCCCAGTGGGATCACTTCTATCTGTGTCTGTCCAGAAGTCACTGGTTCTGGAAGCAGGTTTGTGCTAAGCTGCAGGAAAAAGCAGAGGTCAGAGTAAACCTTTGTGTGTTCAGCCTCTGAAGGATATATATATGTGTATATATGTTGTATATTTTGAGATGTGCAAGTCCTTTATGGAAAAAATATTGTACAACTTTATTGAACAATGCAAGGCGATATAAATGGAGAGAGGTATCATGATTTTGAATGGGAAAACATAAGGATAGAAATTCTCCCCAAATGAATCTGATAAGGCCAATAATACAATTTTTTAATCAGACTCTAAACTACTATTTTTTTTTATAGCATTAGACAATCTGATTATAAAAGGGACATGGAAGCATAAGGGGCAAGAGGAGCCAAATAATTTCGAAGAACAGTGTGGGTGAACCCACCCTACAATATACCAAGATCTATATATACCCTGCTGCGTAAAGCAGTAGTTAATTAGCTGGTGTGGTCATGACCCACGTAAACAGATTAAGGGAAAGGTCTGCCTTTTCACCCTTGTTTTCTAACTCCTCTTTGTGTCCAACTACATGCCAGCCACCCTGAATGATACATGCCAGTGCTCATGCCTTGGGTACTCCAGTACTGTACCTAATGGATATTTTTGATGAGTTGGAAATCAGATTGAAATACATACTCTGGAAACAAGGTTGAACCTGAGACTCTAGTTGTAATAAAGCTCCTGAGAAACATTTCCTGGAAGTTGTTTATAGTTTGCTTTTAGCTAAACTGGTCTGACACATCCAGCTTTAAGTTTCACAAAAATAGTCAGTTTCAGGGAGTGGGACAGGAGTTTGAGCCCATTAGGAATGTGTATCAGGGTGTTCCTGGGCAAACAGTGCCAGGTGAATGGGGCCTGGCTTTGGCAGAGAAGAGAGCAGGGGCTCCTCTGGGGGAAGCCAGCACTGCTCTGGTGGAATGAGCCCTGTGCTCCGGCTCTGACACGGCGGGTCCCCGGCCAGTGTCCTCCAGTCAGGTTGGAGATCTTGCCAGCCCAGCCCAGTAGATGGACTTGTGCCTGTTTTGGGTTCATGCCTGGGCTGGATGGCAATGCTGATGAGCTGTGGGCTGTGGTCTCAAAGGCAGGTTCAGGAGGGAGCTCGATGCTAATACAGCCTGTGCAGGACTAGCCGGGAAGGCTGCCAGCGTGACCGCCACCGGCAGCCGGAGAGTGCAGCCCGGCTCTGCGCTTCCAGCACCAAGCTTGAGGCTGTGAGACATGCAGGTCTCCCAGTTAATCCCCCAGGTGACTGTTACTCCTTGGCCTCTGACAGCAGCTGGGGGTGCGCTGTGCTGTAGCAATGTTGGGAAGACAGCCTATGGTCAGAGTGCAGAGGACTCGTGTGCCCCAGCTTCTGGGTACTCCCCACCTCCTCTCAGAGATGGAAACAGATGCCTTAAGGCCTATATTGGACCCGTGGCACTGACAGATCCGAGTGAATCTCTGCACCTGCCTCCTTGAAGGAGGTATAAACTCAGGTGCCAGAAGGGGTCTGAGACGGAGGAGACTGACAGCTGGAACCTGGGGACATAGCCAAGGCTGGTCTCAGAGAGGCAGCCTTAGAGTTATCCGTGAAAGAGGGTAGAGTTCAAGAGTCTAAACAGCCTTGTGTTTTTTCTCTTTATTAATGCTTGTTGTTTAGCTGTGTCCAACTCTTTTGTGACCCCATGGACTGTAGCCCACCAGGCTCCTCTGTCCATGGAGTTTTCCAGGCAAGAATACTGAAGTGGGTTGCCATTTCCTTCTCCAGGGGATCCTCCTGACCCAGGGAATTGAACCCATCCATATCTCCTGCATTGCCAAGCAGATTCTTTACCACTGAGCCACCTGGGAAGTCTGGCCAGGTTAAAATTCTAAGAACTGGGGGTAAAGAGTCAGCCAAAGGCAAGTTGATAGAAGTCTTTCTCCTCTTCTGCTCTTTCCTACTCCTCACAGACAGGTCCAGGAGCCTTCCAGACTAGACTTTTCTGCCTTTGAAGTTGCTTTGGAGAAAGCAACCAGGAGAAGCTGATGTCGGAAGTTAGCTCATCCCTTCCTACTGAGCCAGTTCTGGTTTATCTTTCAGATCCCGCCCTGCCTGGCTGCAACTGTGTACATTTACTTATTCCTCACATCCGTATTGTGGGCGTGGGCATCCCCCCCTTCTCCCCACTGTTTCTTTTCAAAACCTTGCCCCAAGCATGAGGTCTTAGATTCTGTTTAGTCCAAATAGTTTGAGCCAGCACACCCACATGAGCAGATTCTGCAGAGAGCTCGATTCCGGCCCTGGTTCCTACAGATGTTCTCACAGCTTCTGGGCCATCAAAATAGGAAACTGGCCTGGCCAGAGATGGTCCGAGTGCCAGAATGACCTCATTGCTGGGCTCTGGTGAAGGGTGCGGAGACCTGAATGTACAGGAAGGAGCCTGACTCCTGAGAGCTAAGTTAATTGTGGATTTGGCCGTTGATTTTTTTCAGATAGTGCACCTAATAAATAAAGTATGGAAAGAGGCAGATAGTCCTGTGCGCAAGTCCTGGACCATCTCGAGCTAGGTAACCTTGGGTTGCTTGCTTAATGTTTCTGAGGTTAGTTTCCTCATCTGTAAAATGGGAATAGAGATACCAACTGTGTTTTCTGATGAGGAAAAATAGAGTATGATTTGTGATCCTCATGTTGTACCCTAGAAACTATATTTTTCAAAGTTCTCCAGGTGATTTTGATGTGCTTTCTTGTTGAACCAAAGGGAATGAATTGCCCAGAGTAGAATTTTAGATGTTGCTGCAGGGTGAAGTGTAGTTGGCTGAAGAGGGAAGGTTTGCAGGGCAAGGACAACCACTTCTGGGGCTTCTGAAATCAATCACTTCTTACAATTGTCCTTGTCCGTTCTTCGAGGGTTTTATAAACCACTCCGTTCTGAGTATTTTGTCCGTTCCTGCAGTGATGGAGGCAGATGCTGGTGGGAGTGTTAGGGCCGGGACAGGGGAGCCCTGGTACCCAGCTGCCCTGTGTCTCACTGTGCTCTGGGGTCTGCTGCCCTTCTCCCCGCCCAGGCCTCAGAACTTGTGCGTAGAACCGCAGTCTTTGAGCCTTCCTTTCCCCATCTGCTCTCGTGTGTTTACCTTTCTCATCCCTGTTCTAAACAATTTTTCTTTCTCATGCCCTGTCCACATTCTTCACCCTGCCCTGCGGGTATCTGAACTCTGGATCTTGCTGTAATTTGAGGAAGCTTTCTCATTTACACTGAGATGAGAAGGTTTTGTTTTTCTCTGTTTAGGGTCTGTATAGATAACTTCCCCCAAAGAGAAGTGAGTATGGCATTAAGAATATTCTAATCTCACTTCTAATTCCAGTTAGTTTTGTTTCTGGTGGTTAATAGGATAGCTGGGGGGTGGACATACCACCTGATTAGTCTCCCGGGGAGCCCATGGATGTGGACCAGCCCTGTAGAATATCCCCAATATCTGGACATAAGTGAGATGGGGAAACCAGAACAGTGTTAGCATTCTGAGAATCAGAGTTTAAGTTCTGTATTTTGGTTTGTTCTGGTCGGCATCTAATTTTTTTCATCCACCTTGTCTCAATTCTCTCTAGCCCTGAGTCACTGGGCTAATTTAAGTGGATAGCCTAAGAGGTCATTATACCTCAAGCCACAAACCTATCCTTCCCAGGATTTTTACTGTACTAAGATGCGTTATGCTTTATCTCTTTTGTAAATTAATATCAATGATTGTGTGCTCACGTGTGATCGTTAAGAGAAACCAGGCAGTGGAACTGAAGGAGATTAGGCAGCAATCCCAACTATGCCTGCCTCTCATTACTGAGAATTTCTTTTCCAGCCCCTCAACTCTTTCTTTCCCTCAAGCTTTTGTCTGTAGGGAAAGCTGTCAGCTATAGCCAGTTCCATGGCTTCAAATATCTCCTATATACAGACAGTTCTTAAAATTTTCCCTCTAAAGCTTAGGCTTGTTTCTAAGACTCGTGTATCCATCTGCCTAGGTATCCACTAGGCTTCTCACATTTCAGATGTCCAAACCTCAGCTCCTGGATTTTCTGCCCAAGTCAGCTCCTTCTGTAGTCTTTCCCATCCTCCATGTCAAGAAGAGTGAGTGCCTGGCATGCAGTTGGTGCTCACTAAATACTGATAGATATTTATAGAGCAAAGAACAAGAAAAGGAAGAGTTCACACCTTTGTGCTTGCAGCCAGGACTGGATGGATTCATTCCAAACTCTGCAGCTAATGAAGTGTGTATCACCAAAGGAGCTGCTCACCTCCCTACTGCAGCTTCTACCCCCTAAAATGTGGATGATGTTACCATCTGTTATGGACGTACTGGAACATAATAAGAAAGTGGTGCTGGGTGAATGCTAGACATTGCATCACACACCTTCCCCAGAGCATTCGATGTCCCCCTTTTTTTCTCCCTGCAGCATCACATGGACATTTAACCTGGTTTTTATTCAAGACTGCTTTATACATCTCTCTTGAAACCTGTCTGCCCAAGTGATTTCTCAACACAACTCTTTCTGTCTAAGGAGGCAGATTTCTTCATCGTCTGAGGGGAACATGTCATCATGTTGCTGCTCTGAAGTCTCCCCTCCCAATTCTAGATCTGGATGCCCTCCTCTATCTCCAAGGCTTTCCAGACTCTCCCTACCCTTTAAGGCTTCAGTTCCCATCGTTTGAACCCCACCCCGCCCGACTCTGCAGCTGCACTGATTACTGGCTTCTCTGATTTCTCCAATACTGACCCACTGGATGATACCTTGACTCACACTGTATGCATTTATCTTCTTTCCTTAAGATTGTAACCCCTTGAGGCCAGGACAATTTATTTCTCATTTGCTTTCATCTTTATAGTACACAGCATGAAACAACTGTGTACTTTTATTTTTGGCAAGTTAAAAAAAGTAGTGGTAAAATACACATAAAACTGACCATCTTAACTATTTTTAAATGTCCAGTTCAGCGGTATTAAATACATTCACATTGTTGGGCAACCATCACCACCTTCCATCTTTGCAGTTCTTTTCATCTTGTAAAACTGAAGCTCTGTGCCTGTTAAACAATAACTCCGCATTCTCTTCTATCCCAGCCCCTGACAGCCACCATGATACTTATTATCTTTATGATTTTTTACTACCCTAAATATCTCATATAAGTGGAATCATACATTATTTGTCTTTTTGTGACTGGCTATTTCACTGAACATAAAATCCTCAAGGTTCACCCATGCTGTTGCATGTGTCAGAGTTTCCGACTTTTTTAAGGCTGAGTAATATTTCATTGTATGGATGCACCACATTGAATTTATCCATTCATTTGTCAGAAGATACTTGGGTTGCTTCCACCTTTTGGCTCTTGTGAATAATGCTGCTATGAACACGGGAGTACAAATATCTCTTCGAGGCCCTGCTTTCAGTTCTTGTGTGTATTTACCCAGAAGCCAAATTGCTGGATCATATGGTATTTCTAGGTTTAACCTCCTGAGGAGCCGCCATACTGTTTTCCATAGTGGCTGGATCATTTTACGTTACATTTACAACAGTGCACGAGGGTTCCAATTTCTCCACATCCTTGCTAATACTTTGTTACTTTGATGGCAGCCACTGTTTACATTTCCCTAATGACTCGTGGGTCAAAACAGAACCCAGATGACACAGTGGTAAAGAATCCACCTGCCAATGCAAGAGGCTCGAGAGACACAGGTTCAATCCCTGGGTTGGGAAGATCCCCTGAAGTAGGAAATGGCAACTCGCTCCAGTAGTCTTATCTGATAAATTCCCTGGACAAAGGAGTCTGGCAGGCTACACAGTCCATGGGGTGGCAAAGAATCAGACACAACTGAGCACGCGCGCACACACACACACACTCCCCGAAGAATGACTAGTGATATTGAGTCTCTTTTCATGTGCTTATTGACCATTTGTTTATCTTCTTTGGAGGACTGTCTGCTTACATACTTTGCCTAGTTTTTAATCCGGTGATTTCTTTGTTTTTGGTTGTTGAGTCAAAAGAAGAGTTCTTTACATATTCTGGATATTAACCCCTTATCAAATATGTGATTTGCAACAACTGGGTAATTTTCACCAGGAACTCATTGCTAATCATTCACCAAGTCTTCTAGGTGTCTGCATTTCAAGGTCCTAAAATGCCAGCTGGCAGGTAATTTGAAAGAAGTCTTCTGACCCGTGCCAGACATTTCCCATTCTTGATCTCAAGCAGAACTCACAGCCATCCTGTAAGGAATGTAAGATCACTTTCAAGCTATAGAGGCAGAGACTGAGGCTCAAAGAGGTCAAATAATTTATTCAAGGTGCTCTAACCTAGTGAGTGGCTTGACTAGGTTGTGAGACCATGCCTGCCTGCCTCCCCACACCTCCTGTGCCTTCAGGCAGTGTGTGTGAGAGCATGCGAGAGAGCTTCACACATGTGTTGCTCACCACTCGTGTTCTCTGGATTTCATTAAAGAAACCCCTGTGCCTGGCAAGCAAGCCACTGCCAGCACCCCTGACTCTGCAAAATGTTATCCCTCCTTATGTTTGGGTCTCGGTGTGACTCAAATCCCTTGTGTTCCTTTACCCAGCCTTCATTGGGAGAGCAGCTCCTCTGGCTTTTCCCATCTGTTATCTCCCCTGTCCTGCTTCTAACCTAGGACTTCTCAGAGTTGCTCACATGCATTGATCAACTCTATTCAACAGAAAGTTAGTGCTGAGCAGGGGAGGCTTTGTGCTGGGACAGGGGAATGGGTGGGAAGACAGTCTCACCTGAGACACTGCAGGGCTGGACTGGACAGCAAATGTAACTCTGGAGCAAGGAGAGATATTGTGTCTTTGGAGGCAGAGTACATGGTGCAGTGCACCCTGTCTGGATGCCAAAAACACAGAAGGAACACAGTTTTAATGTGTTCTGGAATCATCTTCCCTGACCCACTGTGGGAATGTGCCCAGAAAAGCCAACCTGTCAATGTTAGACTGAACAAAATATGTTCAGGAAGGAAATATGCTACACTCAGATTACACAGCATAGTCCAAAACTGAGAGATGCAGTCTTTGGATCATGCAGTGTTTAGCTCGCTGGGTTTCAGCTGAGTTGTGATTGAGTGTCCACCACAGAGTGTCACTGGCATGGGACTCAAAGCTTATAGGGTGCAATTATGCTGCAGGACACAGACCAACCACTCAGCTGCACAAGCGACAAAAATTAAGGCGAGTCGTTGTTCTAAGAGGGTTTCGCCAGTCTCCAAGAGGGATTCCACAGTTCCAGATATGGAATGGCATTCATAAGATGTGAATTGCATATTTTAGCACTTATAAAATTATAACCCACATAATGAGCACTTAACTACTTTATGAATGCAATCTCACATTATTTTTTTTATAAAAATCCTATGAAATACAGGTACTATTATTAGTGAGGCAAAGAATTCTCCAGACTCTCACAACTGGTAGATGATGGAACCCAGACTTGAACATGATTCTGCTTCGTTTCTAAAGTCTTTGCTTTCAAATGCTGTACTACACCACCTCTTCATCACATGTGATCCTGGAAGCTAGGACATCAGTTGAAAAAAAGGAAGTCAGTAGAAATGCCTCTTACCTTTGCCCACACTTAACATTCTTCCAGAGATATTTGTAGGTGTCAAAAATCATGTTAAAAAATTAGGACTTTTGCGGAGGAAGAGGTAGAATATTTAAACTGTATTAAAAGGAAACTTTGTCTGCAGCCTGAGTTCTTTCAGCATGGCTGATGTTTCTTGGCTAAGTAGTGAATAATGTATCAACTTCCACGATTTCCTTGTCCCTACACCCCAAGGGTTTTTCTTTCCGGTTAGTGTTCTTTTTTAAAGAACCCTTTTTGTGGTAAAATACACATGATATACAACGTCCCATTAGTGACCTTTGGTAAAGTTACAGTGTTGTGCAACCTATGTAGTTCCAGAATATTTTCATCACCCCAGAAAGGAAGCCCTGTAGCCATTAAGCAGTCACTTCTCATTCGTCCCTCTTCCAGCTCCTGGCAAATAATCATCTGTTCTCTGTCTCTGTAGATTTTCGGATTCTGGATATTTCATATAAATGGGAACATACAATATGTGGCCTTGTGTGTGTTCTGTCACTTTTACCACTCAGGGTTCCTCCTTGCCATGCACCATTTGCAGCCCCACTGCCCTAGTGGGGGACTGTATCACAAGGTGGGTACAGCTTTGTACTCAGAGTGATTGAGCTGGGCAAGTTCTTCGACTTCCTTGGGCTGGTCAGGTTGTCGGACTAAGTGAAATGGTGCAGAGCTCCTTGTTCTCGATCTTAGACAAGGTTTTCAACACTTCTTTGCCCCAGTTTTCTCTCCCTGTAAGATGGAGAGGTACTAATGTCTACATCATGGGGCAATGCTGAGGAGTAAGTGAGGTCATACATGGAAGTACATAGGACGCTTGCATAAGGGAATGGCTTCATGTGTGTCAGTATCAATGCTTGGTTGGTGGCATGAGTTAGATCAGGCCTGGAAGAATAATGGAGACCCCTCCGTGGCCTGTCTGCCCGCAGATCCAGCCTGAATGTTGTCACCAGAGCCTCACTGGTCACTCAGTCTTCATCTCAGGAAACTTCCAAGACTCCCTACTACCTGGAGAGTTCAGATTACTTAGCCTTGTGTTTAAGACCCTCTGCCTCTTGCTTCCTTCCTTTCTGGTTTCTCTTCCCATCCTTTTCCCCATGAACCTGTTCCCTGCCACCACACTGGACCATCCTCAGTTCAGGTGGGCTCCCTGAGCTTTCCGGCCTCGGTGCCTCTGCTCCTACTCTCCCCTCTTCTGAGAATGGCCTTCCATCATCATCATCCGGCCACGCTCCTGTCTTCCTCTCAGCTCTTCCATGCATCGTAATTGTGTGTACACTGCAGGGTGGTTCTGAGATCATCTGGCATAAACATGACCAAGATGACACAAGGTATGTAATGAGGTTAACTGAGATAAAGAGCACACATGTGTGGGAGACATCTGGTAATTGTTCAGTTTGTGTTAGTTAATTATCTTTGTATCATATCATTATTCTATGAGGACTGTTTGTATACACCTGCTTTCTAAGAGAGACGGCACATTCCTTGAGAATAGAGCCACATCTTATGTTTATATCCCCAGGGGTGCCTAGATGGAATTCTGCATATAGAGTTTCCATAATCATGTATTTAACTGTATTAAAATGAGAGATCTCTGTGGTTCTTCCCAGCCCCTGTTTTCTTTAGTTGACAATGAAGTCAGAGCCAGTTGGGGAAACAGGGTGAGTTTGTTTGCTTTGACCATTCAGACTCCACCCTAGACCTCCTGCATCAGAAACTTCGGGGTGGAGCCCAGCAACCAGTGCTTTAACAAGTCTTCAGGTGATTCTGATGCCTTTTTAACCTATGATATGAGGCGGACCCAGCATTGCCCTGGTGCCTTTGGTACCCAGTATTCCCATGTTGCCTCTGGGTTTTCAGTGACCGCCTTACAGGGCTGCCCCAGCCAGGCCCCCTTTTCCTGATCTAGGCCTTTCACTCCTAACTTCCACACTTCAGAACATACTCATACTGTGTCCCTTTACTCATCCAGGATTTTGGTAGGTGAATGGCAAATTAGTCTGACACTGATTAATGTCTTCTTGTTGAAGAGGGGCCAACTGTGCCAAAGATTCATTGTGTGATCTTTAGCAAGCCCCTTCATCATTCTGAACCCAAACTGCTCTCAGGTGCTGCTCCTGGAGCTTCTTCCAGGAAGGAAGCTTACCCGGTCCTGGGCTTCCTCACACCCTCCGTCTGTGCTTTTGTTTACTTTCTTCCCTGCATGGAATACTTAATGGAGACATCTGGGTTTTATCATTGTCCTTGATCTATCTTTTCATGACTGTGTGTGTGTGTCAGTGTATCTACATGTATACATGTGGCTCTTTGTATCTATGGATTCCACATCCACGTATTCAACCAACCAGGATCCTCTACTGTGTTTGCACTCCGCCATTGGTTGAATGTGTAGATGTGAAATCAGTGAATACAGAGGGAAGACTCTATTAGACCATTTTATACAATGGACTTGAGCATATGGGGTTTTGGTAATTGCTGGGTTCCTGGAAACAGTTTCCTGCAGACACCAAGGGACAACTATGTATGTATGTATATACATACATACCCACAACATATATATATATATATATATGTATACTATATATATATATATATATACACACACACATCATATAGGACTTCCCTGTTGGCTCAGACGGTAAAGCGTCTGTCTACAATGCGGGAGACCCGGGTTCGATCCCTGGGTTGGGAAGATCCCCTGGAGAAGGAAAGGGCAATCCACTCCAGGACTATTGCCTGGAAAATCCCATGGACAGAGGAGCCTGGTGGGCTACAGTTCATAGGGTCGCAAAGAGTCGGACACAACTGAGCGACTTCACTTCACTATACACAATATATATACATATACATACACAATATTTTGTAGTTCAGTCACTCAGGTGTGTCCGACTCTTTGCGACCCATGAATAGCAGCATGCCAGGCTTCCTTGTCCTTCACCATCTCCCAGAGCTTGCTCAAATTTATGTTCATTGAGTCAGTGATGCCATCCAACCATCGCCTCCTCTGTTATCCCCTTCTCCTCCTCCCTGCCTTCAGTCTTTCCCAGCATCAGGGTCTTTTCCAATGAGTTAGTAGCCAAAGTATTGGAGTTTCAGTTTCAATCTTTCCAGTGAATATTCAGGGTTGATTTCCCTTAGGATTGACTGGTTTGATCTCCTTGCAGTCCAAGTGACTTTCAAGAGTCTTCTCCAACACCACAGTTCAAAAGCATCAATTTTTCAGTTCTCAGGCTTCTTTATGGTCGAATTCTCACATCCATACCTGACTATTGGAAAAAGCATAGCATTGACTATATGGACCTTTGTTGGCAAAGTAATGTCTCTGCTTTTTAATATGCTGTCTACACTGGTCATAGCTTTGCTTCCAAGGAGCAAGCATCTTTTAATTTCATAGCTGCATTCACCATCTGCAGTGATTTTGGAGCCTAGGAAAATAGTCTGTCACTGTTTCCATTGTTTCCACATCTGTTTGCCATGAAGTAATGGGACCAGATGCCATGATCTTCATTTTTTGAATGCTGAGTTTTAAGCCAGCTTTTTCTCTCTTCTTTTTCACCTTCATTAAGAGGCTCTTTAGTTCCTGTTTGCTTTCTGCCATAAGGGTGGTGTCATTTGCATATCTGAGGTTATTGATAATTCTTCTGGCAATCTTGATTCCAGCTTGTGCTTCATTCACCCCAGCATTTCACATGATGTACTCTGCCTATAAGTTAAATAAGCAGAGTGACAATATACAGCCTTGATGTACTCCTTTCCCAATTTGGAACCAGTCCATTGTTCCATGTCCAGTTCTAACTTTTGCTTCTTGACCTGCATACAGATTTCTCAGAGGCAGGTCAGGTGGTCTGGTATTCCCATCTCTTAAATAATTTTCTACAATTTGTTGTGATCTACACAGTCAAAGGCTTTGGTGTATTCAGTGAAGCAGATGTTTTTCTGGAATTTTCTTGCTTTTTCTATGATCCAATGGATGTTGGTAATTTAATCTCTGATTCCTCTGAATTTTGTAAATTCAACTTGAACATGTGGAGGTTCTGTTGAAACCCAGCTTGAAGAATTTTGAGCATTACTTTGCTAGCATGTGAAATGAGTGCAATTGTGTGGTAGTTTGAATATTCTTTGGCATTGCCCTTCTTTGGGATTGGAATGAAAACTGACCTTTTCCAGTCCTGTGGCCACTGCTGAGTTTTCCAAATTTTCTGGCATATTTATACACAACATAGATACATATATGTAATCTTTTATATATAAATTGTAAGTAATTAGACTTATATAGATGTAAATGTATCTGTTATATATAATCTTCACTTAACATCAATACTGATTTCGTTCCTCGGCGTTTTCTCTTGTTTCTCTAATCACATGTGAGAAATCAGGTCTCTGAAAGAGAGCCTTTGGCTTCTATTCTCCAATCCTCCATAGCATTTAATACCAGGTTGTGAGACAAAATGAGTTTAATTAACTTTAAAAAAATTACTGAAGCAACATATAGATGCTTTAGAAGTTTTTCAAAACACAAAAAAGAAAGAAACTGTTCCTGTAATCCCACTCCTAATGCTACCACTGCTACCATTAAAAGAAGTTAATATCATGTGTAATAACTGACATAATTAATGAGTGCTCTTATGTACTGAGTCGTTTGCTAAGTCTCCATCTGATTTCATGCATTTGTTTCCCTTGTGAGGCAGGTGTTATTATTCCCATTTTACAGACTGGGAAACTGAGGCACAAAGAAGTCAATTATCTGAAGTCACAAGGCTTGTAAGTAGAGGAGCTGAGTTTGAAACTCAAGCCCTTTGGCTTTACAGTCTATACTAAACTCTGTGCAAAACTGCCTGGCCCCCTCCCCACAGCCTTTGAGATGTTCCTCCGTCTCCCCTCCTTCATGTTTAATGATAAAAATCAGCACTGGGACTCAGGATTTTCCTTCTTCCATGCACTCTCTAGTTGTAAGGCCTCATTGAGCCTCAGTTTTCTCACCTATAAAACTTGGAGCTGGCCTCAGCAATTTGTTATTCAGCTGGAACATTCTGTGATTTTATGAATTAAACACTGAAGCTGGGACTTGCTTTTCATCCATGTCCTTCCCCACCTCCTCATCTGCACACCTGCAGGCCTGTTATCTTTCATCCCTGTCCATGCAGGCAGGCAGTCAGGTCACCCTGACCCAGGTACCTCCCCCCACTTCTGTGTGTCTGCAGAAGCTGCCAGCCAGCCCCAGCGTTGTCAGTGGGGTTTGCCCAGAGGTTGGGATTTAATGGGTTATGTAAGCCATTTATGATCCGTTTTAATAGAGTGTGCATCCTTTGAACTGCAGATGGGATGCCTGCTGTTTATGGAGCTTCCTGGAGCACTGACTGGAGGGAGGCTCCTCAGGGTTTATAGGGCTTCCCAGGGTGCGGACATTTAATTGGGGCTGTGTCGTTTTGTTTCTCCCCCACTACCAGCTTTCTGGTCCTGGGGGTGGCTGCAGAGCAGGGTTTGTCTGCATGTGCATGGCTCTGCTGTCTGTATAACAGGTTCAGAGTAGTGCTGGGTCGACCTTGTGCCACAAGTTAAATCAGAATCACCTGAAGGCTTGTTACAGCGCTGGTTTCTGGGGCCCACCCCAGAGTTTCTGATTCAGGAGGTCTAGGGTGGAGCCTGATAATGTGCATTTCTAACAAGTTTCCAGGTGATGCTGAAACTGCTGGTCCTAGGACTACACTTTGATAACCAACTGTACCGGAAGATTGAAACTTTACATGTAAGCACTTACCTGAAACAGAAATATTGCTGTCCATATTTTTAGGTAAACATTCTTCACTTATTTTCTAGTATACTAAAAAAGTAATTGAATATCTTCTTGATGTTGATAGTCATAATTATGTGTATTCATTATTGTGGTTGGCTATCATTTGGGATCTCCAAGACCCTTTGGTGGTTGGTCCAGGCTGTTTGAGTTGTTGGTTTGCATTTGACATTTTCCATCTCTTCCATTGAGGTCTGGTGGTCTGCCTCAGACTCGTTGCTGTGCCTGTAGAATTCTTCCCTGCCTGTTTTCTTTTTTTAAAACTTTCTTATTAAAACATTTGCACCTTTAAAAGTTGGGAAAGTAGAACAACAAACTTTCATTTACCCATCATCTAAATTTTTAGCATTTTTGCTTCATCTTGTTTTTGGTGGAAGTATTCTAAAGCCAAGCCCAGACATCATAACATTTCCCTCCCAGATATTTCCAACTGCATCTCTAAAAAATAAAGACACTTCTTGCATAACCACAAGACCATTATCACAACTCACAAACCCAATAGTAAAGCCTCAATATCATCTAATGCTCAAACCATGTTCAGATTTTCCCCAATTGTTCCAGAAAGTCTTTCTTGTTGAATCAGGATGCAAAAAAGGTCTGTGTCCACATTGCCATTGACTAGTGGGTACTTTTCTCTTGGAATTTGCTATTTTGGGGGGTCAGGGGATCTTCAGGGGGTTGGGGATAGATAGCTGCTGTTGGTTACCAAAAGCTAATGAAGTACGTCTAAAGTCAGGAAAGAGAATTTTGAGTTAGTTTGTGAGAAGAGTGCCTCCTCTTGCAGGGGCTTAGAGACGTCTCTGTCTTAGAAACAGATGCTCTTTTACTTTCCTCTCTTTTCTTTGATCTGCAGAGGCAAGGAGGCCAGGCGTGTGACTTCCAGACCCTTGAGTTGCTTTCATGTGGGAGTATGTATCTGTTAGA
The DNA here is from genome assembly GCA_006410615.1 of Neotragus moschatus. Taxonomy (NCBI): domain Eukaryota; kingdom Metazoa; phylum Chordata; class Mammalia; order Artiodactyla; family Bovidae; genus Neotragus; species Neotragus moschatus. The sequence continues at coordinate 1,809,807 of SJYA01001606.1, forward strand.
AGATGTTTATAAAGCAGCTTAGTTGCCCAGGGTCAGCAACGGAGTCCTTGGCCCCAAGGCCTCTTGACTGTGGGTGTTCTCGAGTGTCTGGGATATGTGTTTTATTCTCCACAGGCTTTTCTTTCTCCCTCTCTTAATAATCCAGCCTCCATCCAGGCTTTGCGGGGAGAAGTATTCCTTGGAGTTCCAGGCTCTGGGAGCTCACACACACCTAGTCCCCTTGGGTGGCCTGGTTTCTTGCCAGAGGTATGATGAATAAATATTGATGTGCTGTGCCTGGCTCCCTCTCAGCCCTGCCTCTGTGCTTATTCTTCACGTAGGTGTTTCAAACATGTTACAGTTTCTAATTTAGCTTCCCAATCAAAATCAAAGGTCCCTTGCTACAATTTAAATGCCACAGTGTACCCGTGACTGGGGCTGACGTGGATTGGAAAGCAGAGCTGTTCTGCGTCACACAGCATCAGCTGTACCACCATATGGGCCACAGCGTGGTGCAAAGAGGGGCTGCCAACTTCAAGCAGGGCTGAGGATAGGATCATGAGGCTGCTGGGAGGGGAGGGCCTTTCTGGACAGGGACCTGATTGTCAGGAGCTTCTGGGGGCTTTGGACTACTAGTTCAAGGTTCACGACCAAGCAGCAACACTGTGACCCACAGTGCATGGAGATGCCCTAGGTGATCCACAATGAGGGCCTAGAAGAGAGTGGACAGAGCTCGACTGTTGGCCTCATTTCAGCTCCGCACAGTTTTCTGTGCTGCCTCACCAATTCCCTGACAGCCCCCTCCGTGCATCTATCCAGCATGCTCCACCAGAACACCTACCATACTGGATTATAAAGGGCTATTGCCTCTTTCTTATCCTCCTCTGGACAGAAAGATCCTCAGGGCAGTGATATTCACCGTCTTGCTATTTAGCACATGGTGGCACTCAGTAATTATGCAGCAGATACATTATGGTAGCCCAGGAAATGGAGAGAAGGGGGGTATCTGTGGTGAGTTAGGTTAAGCATACAATACAAAAGCTCAGAAATGGTTCTGAAAGTCAATACATCTAACCTGGCCAAGACAGGGGGCCTCATTCTACCATGACTTCTTCTGGCTGCTGTTTTCCTGAGACACTCTTGTCCACATCTTGTTCCTCACCTTTTCCTGCCTGGTAGATCACCACGATATTTGGCTTAAATGTCTTATGGCAGTTACCATGCTGCTTAGAAATATTTGAGTTGTAACTATGTCTTATCCCTGACCTGTACTTTATGGTACTTGAGGATAGCAATTACATTTGGTTTGTTTCCCTCCTTAGCCCTGGCACTGTGGTTTACACATACTAACAGGGACTCAAATCTAGTTGCCCAGGGAAATGAGAGACTATGTTTTGGGAGTGCTAAAGGAATGGCTCACATAGTGACTTTTTTTTTGAATTAAGGGAAGGAGGGCTCCTTGGGCAGTGGAGTCATCTGGAGAATCCTCCTATAGGGAGTTGGAACTGACTGGCATGTGGAGAATTGGGAAGAGTAAAGAGGAGCGGGAGGAAAAGGAGGAAGGGAGAGAGCAGGTTTGGTGCTGGAAAGATCAGGGGAGACTTTGGATTTCCACTGCTGGGTGGAATAAAAAGGTGTGGCTAATTAGTTTGGAACCATCAGCTTCTGGGTGTTTACTAGACATACAGTGAACTGCCAAGAAGTATATAGACTGACCACAGGGAAGGGTGGCTTCAAAATTCTTAAAGCATGATGCTCACTCCAAGTTCTTGGTGAGACTGATGGGGATGAGTCAGGTTGAAGCCGAGACATACATTTACTTATCAGATAGAGAGCCACCCTATTATTTATGTTTTTGGATTTTGAAATAAAAATCATGTCTTCAAATACCAGATAATGGAGCAGGATGAAAGAAGAAGATAAAGAGGCTCCTGGCCCAGGGCTTTGATGGTTTAACTAGAAAAGAAATACTGAGGTGGGTTTGAGATGATGGAAAGATGTAAAGTTTCAAGCTTAGAAAAGTGGTGATTATACAGTTGCTTCGGAAACCAGTTCAAGAGTTTCTTAAAAAGTTAAACATAAACCTATTATATGATCCAGTCACTCCACTCATAGGTATTTTATTCAAGAGAAATGAAACATATGTGCATACAAGATCTTGTACAGGAACATTCATAGCAACTTTATTTGTAATACTCCCAAACTGGAAACAACTCAAATGTCCATCAAGAGGTGAATGGGTAAACAGATTGTTGTATGTCCATACAATGGAATACTATTGAGCAGTAAAGAAGAAATGGCTGATTCCCAAAATAATTATACTGGATGGAAAGAGCTAGATTAAGGAATATGTCTTATAATACCATTCTTACAAAAGTCTTAAAAATGCAAAATAATCTATAGTGACAGAAAGGAAGACAGCAGAAGGGGCAAGAGGAAGATATCATAGAGGTAGATGAAGAACCTTTTGGGGCTGCAGGATATCTTCATTATCTTGATTATAGTGATGGTTTTACAGGAATAGATATATATGTCAAAACTTAAAGTTTACTCTTCAAAGGTATTCAATTTATTGTCTATTAATTATACTTCAATAAAGTTGCTACAAATAAATAAAAGTGGTGATTGAGAGTTTCATTGCAGTTCAATCAAACAATCCATAATTGCAAGCTTACCCATACCTGAACTAAAATGAATTCATTTCAGTGAATCAATTATAAAGGAGGTAAATCAATCCTTTTTTCTTTATAAAGGAAAAAAGGACAATTTCAAAGAGGTTAGGGTTGCAAGGAAGGGCCACTGTTGAAATTGAGCACAGTGAAGAGAAGCCCTGATGGAAGTTAATACTGGTGAAAACAAAAGGAACTGCCTTTGAGAGGCGTCAGGGAAAGCTCTGGATGAGTGTAGGACTCACCCAGTGAAGACGGACTGCCGGGAGCCAGCGTGGGAATCCCACCCGTGAAACGGGAATGGAATTAATAATGGACTTCACTGAAAGGAGAGAATGTTGAAAGCACAGAGGTGCCAAATGAGGAAGCCCTAAAAGATAGAATCCACAAGCTGTGTTGAACTACAAAGGTAGATAAGGCCGAGGGTGTAGTTTAAGAAGGGCTAATATCAAGAAGTAAGGCTGAATGGGCTGGTGGGCAAGGGCATAGATGATGGAACCAGACAGCCTGGCTATGTGTCTTGAATACACAACACTTAGAAACTGAGAAACCTTTGGAAAAATTACCTAACTTCTCTGTGCCTCAGTTCTCTCATTTGAGAGATAGTCCAGATCTCATAGGATTACAGTGAACATGAAATGAATTAATGTACAGGAAGTATTTGGAATCATGCCTGGCATATATTAAGTGCTTAATAAATGTTATTGTTACTGCTGTCATCATCATCATCATTATCTGCTTTGGGGCAGGACTTTGAATACTAACTTTTAGCCAACGGCTTCTTTTACTTAGTATTTTGTGTTTGAGGTTCATTTATGTTGCAGCATGTATCAAGAAAGCTTTGTTCCTTTTTATGGTTGAATACTTTTCCATCATAATGGATATAATACAATAATACATTCTGTTCATCATTTCAGCAGTTTATGGACAGTTTGTGGAGTTCTTTCCACCTTTGGGCTATTATGAATAATACTGCTTTGAACATTTATGTACAAGTTTTTTCTCCCCTCTTTGTCTTTAAAGCTCGTACTTTTTAAAATTTAAGCATCTCCTGCCTTTTACATGTTGTTTGAAATGACAAAGTGAATTCAGTCATTTAAAGGAAACTTAGAAAATAACGAACAAGGATTTATTATATAGCACAGGGAACTATACTCAGTATTTTGTGATTACCTATAAGGGAAAAGAATCTGAAAAAGAACATATATAAGTATATATATATGTAAATAACTGGGTTGCTGTATTCTGTACTCGAAACTAACATATTGTAAAACAACTATACTTCAATTAAAAAATGATAAACAACCTAATTTGGATGCTTTTAGTCAGCTTAAAATATACCATTTCAAAATTTAGAGAAAAGTGTTTTTTTAATTTAAAAAAAATGTAAAATATGTAACAAAATTTAATTTCTAATAAAATATGAAGAAATTAAGAAAATTAAAATATTTGCATAACTATAAAGACGATTCATATACAACTAATACTGAAACTAATTTGTATTGATAGTATTCTTGTAATAGAATTCACGCAAGAGCAGCCGTTAGTCCACTGCCTCACTGTGCACCATTACCCCACACCCCGTTACCAGGCAGCAGTTATCCCTGGACCTTTAGTAGTTCCCGATTTGCCTTTGGTTGGTGCTGCAGTGGCCCTGCCTTCAAGTAACCAACTGTGAATGTCAGAGACCGTTAGTGGTCCTGCTCAGCCATTGGTCAGTGCCACAGTGGGCCCTGCCCCCAAGAGACCAACTGTCAATGAGAGACCATTAGTGGTCCTGCTGAGCCATTGGTCAGTGCCACAGTGGGCCCTGCCCCCAATAGACCAACTGTCAATGAGAGACCATTAGTGGTCCTGCTCAGCCATTGGTTGGTACTGCAATGGGCCCCGCCCACAAACCACCAACTGTCAAAGAACAACCTTTAATGAGGTAATTCAGCCAACGGTTGGTAGAATGGTGGTCTTCAGGTGGAAAGTGAGGTAAGAGGCATATCCCGGCCTACTCTCTGGGGGCCCCTCAGTTTACCTGGTCTTGGGCCAGCGGGTGAGCTGGAGCGCCGAGGTAACAGGCTGGGGGCTGTGTCCTGCAGGGCTCCAGAGCCCTCATCAAGGTCATCCACTGGCTGGGTCCAGGCCTCTCCCCCATCTCTGTCTCTGTAGCCTAATAGCAGCTGCAGTCTGCTTGGGTCAGAGACTGCGGGACCTGGCCTCCTCTGTTTGGGTGGCCTGAGGGGCTGGAGGGCTAGTTGGGTTGGGTGCCTGGCTCCCTCAGCGATGACTGCTGGGCAGGATCTGGGGACCTGACCCTGAGGGAGCTGCCAACTGAGATCTGCTTCCTCTCAGCCACGACCTGGGTGGACCTCAGACGGTGGCAGTTGTGCCTTGGGACCTGGCCCTTTCTTATCAGAACAGGGAATAACATTTGTTTGGTCAAGATTTAAGGAACATCCTTACCTGACCGTGACCTGACCTCAAGAACAAAGGATTTGACACCAAGTTTGCAACAGCTAATCACACCCCACCCTCACCCTTTCCTACAAAAGGGGTTTACTGAAAGCTTTCAGGGGCATTTGGGGTTTTTATGGCATGAGCCACTCTTTTCCTTGCATGGCCCTGTAATAAACATTTCTCTGTCCCAAACGTTTTGGTATCATTTGGCCTCACTGTGTCAGGCACATGGACTTGCATTTCGGTAACATTTTCTGGCTCTTAGAAATTCAAGGTATGTTCTTGATGGACTGCTGCTGCTGCTGCTAAGTCACTTCAGTCATGTCCGACTCTGTGCGACCCCATAGACGGCAGCCTATCAAGGCTCCGCCATCCCTGAGATTCTCCAGGCAAGAGTACTGGAGTGGGTTGCCGTTTCCTTCTCCACTAGAGTTGAGTAAATTGAGCAAGGCATATTGNACTGCTGCTGCTGCTGCTAAGTCACTTCAGTCATGTCCGACTCTGTGCGACCCCATAGACGGCAGCCTATCAAGGCTCCGCCATCCCTGAGATTCTCCAGGCAAGAGTACTGGAGTGGGTTGCCGTTTCCTTCTCCACTAGAGTTGAGTAAATTGAGCAAGGCATATTGCTACCTTCAATTTTCTTTATAATATCTTGGCAATGAAACAAAGACACATGTATGGTTCTAGAGATTGCATTATGAAATGATAAGAATCTTGCTATCAGTAATATAAAATTATATACTTAAATGATATGTTTTTGAAATAATTTCTGTGAAGTGTTAATTTTTCGTGTTACCCCCATTACAACGTTTGGACAAAGAAACTGATTACAGAATTATTCCAGCTATTGCATGATAACTTTATAAACAATTTCAGGCCAGTTTTAAAAATTGAGGTTTTAAAGCAAATAAGCATATTTAAGCAACAACAACAACAAAAAAAGATACATAAATAAGGGAAACTTTGTGATTTTCCAAACTCTCCTTTTCCCATTGGATACGGTGCCGTTTCCTGCTTGGGCCTCACAGTGAGGGTCCCAGCTCTAGACACATGCAGGAGATGAATATTTTGGAATGAGACAGTTTCAGTCGGTGCCAGCTGAGAGGTAGTTCCCCAAGTACCTCTTGGGGAGTAAAGTACATCCATTTACTCTGACATGAGCTGTTCCGTCTTGAAAGGGAGCAAACTCCTGCAGAAGGAATGCGTTAGGCAGATGGGGCATAGAGATGGAGTGAGGCGCTGACACGAATGTCAGAAGAGGGGCCAACCAGATGGCTCTGATTTATCATGTCAGGACCGGGTTGGAAGGAGCCCAGGCTGGCTGGGCGTTCGGTGCCTGGAGGCTTCCACGCTGCTAAGCTCTTGGGAGGCTGGGCCTCTGCCCTCGCACCTGAGCTTCCTGGGGAAGCAGGGGTGGCAGCGGCTGGGAGAAAGCCTGTTGTTCCTCCTCAAGTTCAGCAGTTAGCTCCTGCTCTTTCAGGGCAGGCCTCCTCTTTGCTGTAATCTGAAATGTCAGTTATCACACTCGTTTGATTTAAGTATAGAAGCGCCTTGGTTATGCTCTTAGGAGTAAGACAGAAATAGCTAGTCAGTGTGGGTGAGTAATCTTCTAAAAGCATTCGCAGGGATCATCTTTGCCATGGCATCATGTACTCTTCAAAGTCTGAGTGAATGTCAGGCGTTCAGCATTTTGAGTTAGGGGTGGGGAGGTGGATAATCTTAGGGAAATCCTGGGTTAAACCCCTCAGAGTCTCTGAACTGGATGATCCACCAAGCACTTGATATTTTTTAGTCCTCAGCGTGTGACTCTAGTTGGATTTTATGAGAGTTGCTAAAAAGTGCAGGACACAGCCCTTGGGTCCTAGCTTAGGTGCCAGTTAGGTGCACAGATAAGAGGCTGTATATTTGGAAGCACTGCATGAAGGGGCTGTGAGAGCTGTTAGAATTTGGCAGGGAGGTATCCCTGTGGACTGGGATGCTCATGGAAGTTTTCCTGGAGAAGGCAGGGTGTGAAAGGTGAAAATATTAGGGATAGAGCATTTTGCTTTTACTTGATCCCCACCCTGCCATTGTCTATGAAGGGTGAAAGCACCTTATACAAGAAAGTTAATGGCACCCCACTCCAGTACTCTTGCCTGGAGAATCCCATGGAGAGAGGAGCCTGGTAGGCTACAGTCCATGGGGTCGCAAAGAGTTGGACACAACTGAGCGACTTCACTTCTCTAACAAACATAAATAGAAAATTGAGGCATGAAAAAGAAAGAAGTGGCAATCTGGTTGCTCTGATGGAGCCCTACATTTGGTTTTGAGCTTCTTGTCAGCCAAGCCAAAATGAAAAACCAGGTTAATTACATAGCTCTCTTGATCAGAAAGGGGAAAATCTACCAGCTCCTGAGGGGAGGCAAAATTCTTCCTGGCACATTTTCCCAAAATAATTTTTCATGTAGGAGTTTATACAAAAGATTCAGGGGTATAGTGGACATTGATCCATCAGCCACAAAAACCTTTATGAATTAGGAGGATTGAATGCCAAGCTGTGACATGGTGAAGGTAATCAGGCCAGTGGCTAAGCTGGCAAGATCCAGCTATGTGATTTTGGGGGCTCTGACTTGATGCAAAAGGAACTTATAATCATTTGCTGGAAGAGTAGACAGGAGAGAAATCCTGATGGAGCCTCTCTAGTGGAAATTCAGAGGGGAAGCTCTTTGGTCTTGGTGAGATTATACCCAGGGAAAGAATGTGGATCCTGTCTCCCCAGGTTCCCACTGTCCAGCATATAATTACCCTGTCTGGGGATCAGATTTGGTGCTGAGTGTCCTGGCAGCCAGAGGCACGAAAGGAGACACACATCTGATTCCAGAGTCTGGAGCTGGCCTTGTCTCTGTCACCAGCAACCCTTTAGTACACTATCCCTTGGTCTATGTTAGTGGAGGCCTTAAAGGACCTGTTCTTTACTCTGACACTTTTTCAAGCAGTTTGAAGTCTAGAAAGGGTAGTTTTACTTTAAAGAATGAATCCAAGATAGGTACAAGTTCAGAAGAGAGTGCACATTAGTAGATTAGCTTTATAACTTTTCCTACTATCAAGAGCTGCCATTTGTTGTGTTGACTGTCCCTAGCATTTTACCTACATTCTGTTTATGTCATCCTCAACACAGTTTCCAGAAGTGTGTGCTGTTATCGTGTCCATTTTATTGGAGAGACTGGAGCTTGTGAAGATTTAGATGCTTGAGGAAGGTTGAGGAAGATTTCAGCTGGCCTTATTTTGGGATCTGGTGGATTGAGTCTTGGCTGCCTGTCCAATCCCTGGCCACAAATCTCTCCCTCTCCCATATCATGCCTGTTGGGATTTTCAGTTTCAAGTTTGTCCTGGGCCTCTCGCTAGTCCCTGGCCATTTGTATGAGATAGGTACTTTCCCCCTGATCCCGAAGATTTTTCTTCTGGGCCTCATGCTGCTATGTCTGTCCCTGGAGTCACACCCTTTCCCCCCTTTTCTACCTGAACCAGTTCTACTCTGTCTCATCGGTCCCATAAAAGCAGTATCCAGATCTCCTTGTTTTTACAGCCTGTATTCCTTTCAGGACCTTCCAGAGAGTTCTTACTACCCATCAGGAATACTGCAGATAAGGGACTGAGGGGAGGGTCAAGCCAGCTCTTGTTTCCATTCCACCCCTTCACCTGAGGTCCCCTGGATGACTTTGTGCTTAGCCACTCTCCAGGGGCATAGCTGCCATGTACCATTGCCATTTTGTCATATCAAAAATACTTGGAAAACTACACAAAGATTTTCATTCTCATGAATGGAGGAGGAACCCATTTTAATAAACTCTCTTACTTTTGAAAGATTTGGGATTCTTGCTGCCTTTGGACCTCTGGATCAGTGTGTGTTTATCTCTATGCAAAGTGATTGTGTATTTGGGGATGATGCCAAGTTGCTCCCCCTGTACAGGGAAAGCTGGTGACCAGCAAAGTTGTGTTTCGGCTTAAATTCCTGCCCCTGCTCAGTCTCTCTTCGGCTCCTGTTGACCTCTGTCACTAGGAACAGGGTGAGATGAACTGAGTGGCCTCAGACACATGTCTTTGGAGGCTCAGAGGGAAACTTTTGGAACACCAGGATTGATTTTTATGTTTTGAAGCTTTTGAAGGACAGTATTATCAATGGGATCCACTTGTCCTCTTGTGTTTGGCTGTCTCTTGAAGGGCTGGGCTGGGAAGACAAAGAAGGTGAATGTCTAAAAGATATATTGTATGGCAAAGTTACTTCATTAAATTTGGATAAAATATTGATTAAATATCCAAGTCTAAATAACCATCATTTGTGTATTGGCTAGTCTTTCAAATAAAGTTCCACTTCCATGAAAATAAATACATAAATAAAAGATATAATCAGCTCTCACCTGGGACTCTATATCTGAAAGTACACTGATGACTTCATTTCTCCATCACTACAATAGCTGCCATTTATTGAGTACTCATTAAGTGCTTTAAGTGTGTTACTTCTTTAATTTGCACAGCAACCAAACAGATACCTATCAGTCCATTTTACAAATGAGATGCGAAGCCCTATGTTATAGAAGGCTTTCAGGCTGTTAGGCACAGAGTAGTTTTAGAGTCCTTTAAGACGCTTTCTCTCTTTGGCCCCTGGAGATCTTGGATGTGTCTTGGCTTGGGCGTGTGGATGGGAGGGGTGTTTCCTCCTCAGATGAGACTCCCTTGCAGTACAGAACAGCAGAGATCTGTCTGGTAGAAGCTTATGCCAAAGGGTAGGGGCTGAAATGATTTCATATTATCCTTCACCCCCATCATTCGAACCCAGATTCAGTGCTCTACTGCCAAGTAAAGGAAATGTCAAGTCTTCGGCCACGTCCCATCTCTCTCCCCTGATGTCCTCCAGAGATGACCATAGCCCTCACTGACTCCCCTTGGTCTCTCAAAGTCTGAGCATTTGGATTCTGTAATATCCAACCTAGGGCTTGATTCTCCAGCCCCATTTGGCAGCACTCCCTAATGTTGCTTCAGTCACTGGGGTCCCCCCAGACTCTCTTGCCACCCTCTGGTCCAGACTCAGTGAACTCCAGAGTCAGGAAAGACCTAAGGGCCATGTAGTTTAATCTACTCATTCCATCAGTGAGCAGAAAGGCCATCTCTAGTGTATCTTTTATGGCAGAAGGAAGAATTATACCCTCTTGTTGAAAGAATCTCAAACCAAAGTGAAAAGATTGGGAGCTTTGTGTATTGTTTCTTTTGATGGATGCTTTCCTGCATGCCTGGTATTTCTCCACTTAGATCTGAAATATTTTACTGAATTGACTGTGTTCTTCCCCTACCCCTCCAGACTGCTTATGTTCTAGATTGGTTTTGATTTTCAGTATAAAATCACAGACCCTCAGAGCTGAGAGGACTCTTTGAGGTCATGAAGTGTGATCCCTTCAGAGCAAATGCTACAGATGATTGTTTATAGAGTTCTCATTCTCAAGAAAGGCTTATGGGCACCCACCACTGGACTGACACCAGTGCTTCAATTATAATACCCCAGGAGTTCTTGTTATTGGTGACTTTTTGGAGGAACCTCCTTTTTGGAGGAAACGAGGCCTTCCACACCAAGGCTAGTCATCTTTTTTTTTTTTTTTTAAAGCTGACTTTCTTATTTTGAGTTTCTTAAAGTAGAGCCCACCTGTGTGCATGTCAATAGGTGAAACTGTTGACTCATGTAAATTACACTTGTGCAGTATTAGATGGGTTAAATTATAATCTACTTGAGGAAATTTAAGCACATGTTTTACTAAGAGCCGGTAAATGGAGGTAGAAGATTTTAGTTCAAAGAAATAAATGATTATAGTTGACAATGATAGCCAAAATGGGACCTTATTTAAGGAATAATTAAGTGATAGACTAGTTAATCTACCATCAACAGGATTCATTCTTTAGGATTGACCTGTATGTATATGCATGTATAAAAGTTACTATCTGCAGCTCAGATGAGCGTAGTGTGACAATCAAGACCCTTAAACACAGGGAAATTCAGATCTAAAGCTGAGTGAGAGGTGGGTGTCAGCAAGTTTAAAATCTCCAAATTTTTAAAATCCATTTTCTGAAAACCTATAAAAATTGAGAACAATTCAGCTGTTCATTTAAAAGCCCACCTAGAAGTAAATTCAAATTATGTCCATGCCAGAGGCTAAAGGAAGGAGTTCTGTTATCTTTGGAGTGGAAAGAAATTGCCATCTGTTCTGTTGGAAATGAATTAGACTACCTTAAAAAAAGTTGAAATTGTATATCAAAAATATCCATAATTCCTTCCTTTATTCTGTGTGATCTTGCCCTTGTATCATGAAGAATGGGTTGACTTGAATACTTTAGAGAAAAAGGAACCTCTGGCATATCTTGGTTCTCTTGCTGTCAGGAGAAGACATGCTGAAGAACTTGGGCCCCACTTGAGCCCCAGCCTTCTTTCCTGTGACCTTGGTCTGGGGTAGTTCTGGATGCCAGATCCTTAAAACCCATCCACCAACATGGACCTTGTTCTCAGCAAATCCTCAAGCCTGGATGGAGGAAATGTTACACTCTTAATATGTTGTTAAGCCGTGTATAACTTTCTGAGAAATTCAGCCATGTGCTTCTAATTAATTTATACTTTATTATTCTTCAGTGGGTTTTTTTCTCTTCATTTTTTTTTAAAGAGAAAAAGTCACATGATTAGTAAAGCATGGAGATTAGACTCTATTAAGAGATTTATTGACAACATAAACACTATGTTTATAGAAAGAAGTCTATGGGATAGGCAGGTTGGGTTCTCAGGTGTGACCTGTGGATGGAGTTCTGAGGAGATGCTTCATTTGCATCAAATTCACAGGGTACCACGCTCCAACCTGGCCTCATTCTCAAACTCTACCCCTTCCTTACAGGACCACTATGCTGTGTAGCAGCACCTTTTACAGTTTGTGGCTAAAGTCTCCATCAATACCTGGTATTTCTCTCCACCATATTGTGGTCATCCTCTTCTATTTCTTTTCCTCTCCTCTTCTCTCTCCCTTTCATTGGGAGAAAGGGCTTATGAAAAGAGATCAAATATCTTGGCTGAAATTTTGATAGTGCTGGAAATAGAACTCTGGACCATTGACTCCCCCACATCTCAGGCCCAAAGATGAGACCACCCAGCAGGATCCTGGGCTGCCCACGGAGCTGCTTCCAAGAACCGGGCTTTTGGCAGACTTTGCCTTTCAAAACACAGAGCATTACTGCGTGGAAGGGGATTTCCCCTTTTTCCTGCCACCCTCCCCTCTTCCACTTACAGCCAGAAGAGCCAGTCTTGACTGAGTTTAGGAAAAGGGAATTACGTTGGGTAAATGTAGGAAGCTGAAATAACCAAGAATCTTATTGAAGTGAACTTGCAAGTCTGGAGGTTGGTTCCAACCTAACATCACCACCCACCCACTGCTTTGCCCCCCAACCACCTATTTCCAAGTGGCAACTAAGAAACTTAGATGCTGGAGATGGGAGAAATTCTTTCAGGACTCTGGCAAGCATGGTAGTTCCCTCGTGTTGCTGGAAGGTACCCAAGTTTATCCATGTTCATGGGGATTTGCAATGTTGAGCTGCAGTGGATAGAAATGTGTAGTTAGTTCTGCAGGCTCCAGTCAGTTAAATTTCCTGCTCATCCCTAGACTTCCAGCCAAGACAATCAGCTGAGAGAAGGAAAGAAGAGGTTGTTTATTAATCTGAAGGATTTACACCAATGTTCTATTACCTTTTGGTTCAGGATGCTGTGTAGGTCTCTGTTGATTCTGAAAGAAGAATTGAAAGGCCATTCTAGCACTTTGTCACTTGAGTAAGAGAGAAAGCCCTGTGGCTTCTTTCAGGTTTGTTCCACTCTCTTTTTTTCCTGCAGTCTGCACACCTTCTAGTCTACTTTGAATAAAATCAGAGAAATTCCCAGAGAATTAATGGAGATACAGAGAGAGGCAGAGAAAAAGTGTTGAGAGAAGTTTGATAAACAAATCACAGTTAGCCAATAAAAAGCCTGGGGTGTAACTGTTTAATAATGAATCTTAATGGTGGAGTTTTAGATGCCAGGATGGGCTGATGGATGGGGAAAGTTTTGAATGTCATATCCTGAGCCTCTTACATCATTCTTCATAGAGGCGCCTCTTTACATTCAGGTTCCTCGTGGTGGGACAGAATGGAAGGTCTGACTTCTTGTGAGTAAATTTGTAAAAATAACATGGCCCTGTGGAGGAGGACATAGCAACTCACTTAAGTATTCTTGCCTGGAGAAGCCTATGGACAAAGTATCTTGGTTGGCTACAGTCCATAGGGTTGCAAAGAATCAGACATGACTGAAGTGACTAAGCATGAACACCTCCGACTTTGGTCTTTATGCTTACCTTCCATGGAGATGTACTTTTTTACTTGAATAGGATCTGTACAGATAATCATAAGAATAAAATGAAAGCAACAGTTTTCTCAAATACTTCCCTTCCGGAAGGAGTGTGGAATTATCCCTCCTTACTCAGTACATTGATTCTCTCTTTTTTTTTTTTTTTTAAGGAAGAGGGAAGTAAAATGTCTGGCCAACATTGTCCCCTTTTCATTAGCCTCTTAATGGGCCATTTTAAGCACTTTCAGAATTGGGAAGAGTGCTGATGTCATGAATGTGTATCATCTCAGCATCCTTGTATTTATCCCAAAGTCTTGATCTTCCTGCATCTTCTCACTCTGAGAAGACTTCCTGTGTCTTCTCATTTATGTAGAAAGAGAGTATGTTATCAACCAAGAACCTATTACAGAGAGTTTATACAGGAAGACTCTAGCATAGCCTTTGTGATACTGAGGACTATACATACAGAAGTTTTCTAATTCAGCACACTCAAACTACTGGAGCATACTTTTTCTCTAATTATTGCCCTCAGGTTCTATTAAAGATCAAAGAAACTGCCTTAAAGAAAATGTACTTTCATTCTCAGCAGAAGTTCTGTTGACTTGCTAGCCACTTGGCATGGACATCTGCTGGGAAGGATCCTTGAGGTGGATTCCTTACTGTATGATTTTACTGGAGGAAGACTTATTTTAGGAGTTAAGAAGATCTCTTATCCTACCCTTCCAGTTGCAACAGGTGTTTGCCTCTCAGAGCTAGAAACACTGAGGGATAGGAAACTTTTTTGGGGAATAGTGGATTCATGCAGAAATAACCCAAAGAGCAAACTTTAGCATGGTACCAAGTGGAGGAGTTAAAATTCTAAGAGCCAAGCCTCCAAAAGCTTTCTGGAGAGAGGCTATTCCTTGAGCAGCAGTGCCAATGCCCTGATGAGATGCAAAAATACTGGCCTGGCTCTGTGGATTGTTACCCAGACCCAGATGTCTAAGGTCATGGATAAGGAAATCTGAGGAAACTGAGCTTTTCACATTCTTTTCACTCAGATGCTTTCTTATGGGTCGAGACCACCTCTGAAGATGTTTGACAATTATGTTGGTAGCAGGAAGTTGAAACAAGGACAGAACATCTAAAAGCCATTACATTGCTAAATGTACATTGTGGGAGTGCTTTTTTTCCTTGGTCCTGTCCTGGCCTGATTCTAATTACCTGTAGAGACATCTGATTAACCCCAAATGACATGGTCTATGTGTGAATCCCTTGAGGGATGAGTTTTGGAAGGAGCCATATCGCATTTCATTAGCTGGATCCCTTCTTGCAGGTGCTATCCAGCCAATTTGGTTGAGAAATGAAAGATGTTTCAGCATTTCCTTCCCTCTTTTCCTTCCACAAAAGCTTAAGCAACTGATAGTTGGCTGGAAGGGTGGGAGAATATGGTGGAGTTTGAAGGGGACGGTTCAGAGTTGGGAGATAATAGTAGAGAATTCTTTTCCTTCTTACATGGACCCCCACCTGAATAATGCTCCATACAGATAAACAAGAGAATGGATATTGAACAAAAGAGTGGATACTGTTATCTCTGGATAACAATCTGGATAACTTCCCTCTGTTATCCAAATCCTCTGTGTGTTTCCCATGCCAGGTAAAGGAAAGCCCGCTCTTGCCTCTAGTTATCTGTCCCTTCTCTGAATATCAGCAGCAATTCTGGTCATTACCACAAAGCCTGGCACAAATTTTACACCCACGGACACTGTTTCTTATATCCAAATGGTGTGTGTGTGCCTTGTAGTAGAGTCAGACACGACTGAGCGACTTCCCTTTCCGTTCTTGCCTGGAGAGTCCCGGGGACGGGGGAGCCTGGTGGGCTGCCGTCTATGGGGTCGCACAGAGTCAGACACGACTGAAGCGACTTAGCAGCAGCAGCAGCAGGTTATTGGTGGCTTGGAACTCGTTGGACATCTTTATACAACCACATTGCCAGGTTAGGGCTTAGCCGCCAGTATTTATCGATCATCTTTTTATTCTCCTGTGGACACATTCATCTTGTCAAACCCTGGTTTCTGTGTCTAGCAGATTGTGGGTAATTTTGGCAGCAGAGCCGTGGGGCAAGATTTAAGTTATTTGTTCCTATTTATCAGTGAACTGGGCAATCCATCCACATTTACAATTCCCTAATCAGATTAGCTCATTTTTAATCATCTGGAGTCTGGCTGGGTTTGTGCTGTGTGGGAGCCAGCAAGCCCCAACTGTTGCACTGACTTCCTTTGTCGCTCCTGACGAAGGTCTTTTTATCTTCGCCCACCTTGTGCCTTCAAAACTATGAGTCAAGCTGCGTTTCGAGGAGCTTTTTTTCTCCTTCCTCCTCACGGGTATTTTTTAGCTGCCATCTTCTCTTCCACCTCATTTGTTAGGTTTTTTGGCTGCATATCATGATACTTCCCCTTTAGCTCAGCCGAAGGAGCACGCACGCGCACGTGTGTGTGTCCATCTGCATTTATGTGTATGTCTGTGTGGATCTGTGTGGGTACTCAGGCACATGTATGTGTGTATATATACACGTATATCTGTACACACCTCTTGGTACACATGCATGTGTGGGTTTTAGTGTGTGCATGTAAGTGTCATGTGTGCATATAGTCATGCATATTTGCTGGTGAATAGCCCCTGCCTGACTGACATGGAATGAGTAGGATCTAGGGCCCCAACAAAATGAAGAAAAAAATAGCTTTTTTTTTTTCCTTCCAAAGACTAGTTTATCTCTCACTGACATTAAGTTTCTTTCAGTTCAGTTCAGTTCAGTTGCTCAGTCTTGTCTGACTCTTTGCGACCCCATGAATCACAGCATGCCAGGCCTCCCTGTCCATCACCATCTCCCGGAGTTCACTCAAACTCATGTCCATCGAGTTGGTGATGCCATCTAACCATCTCATCCTCTGTCGTGCCCTTCTCCTCCTGCCCCCAATCCCTCCCAGCATCACAGTCTTTTCCAATGAGTCAACTCTTAGCATGAGGTAGCCAGAGTACTGGAGTTTCAGCTTTAGCATCAGTCGCTCCAAAGAACACCCAGGGTTGATCTCCTTTAGAATGGACTGGTTGGATCTCCTTGCAGTCCAAGGGACTCTCAAGAGTCTTCTCTAACACCACAGTTCAAAAGCATCAATTCTTTGGCTCAGATTTCTTCACAGTCCAAATCTCACATCCATACATAACCACTGGAAAAACCATAGCCTTGA
>SJYA01001606.1:1827674-1871445 GCA_006410615.1 Neotragus moschatus
AACTTTTTCACTCTCCTCTTTCACTTTCATCAAGAGGCTTTTTAGTTCCTCTTCACTTTCTGCCATAAGGGTGGTGTCATCTGCATATCTGAGGTTATTGATATTTCTCCCAGCAATCTTGATTCCAGCTTGTGTTTCCTCCAGCCCAGCGTTTCTCATCATGTACTCTGCATATAAGTTAAATAAGCAGGGTGACAGTATACAGCCTTGACGTACTCCTTTTCCTATTTGGAACCAGTCTGTTCCATGTCCAGTTCTAACTGTTGCTTCCTGGCCTGCATACAGATTTCTCAAGAGACAGGTCAGGTGATCTGGTATTCCCATCTCTTTCAGAATTTTCCACAGTTTCTTGTGATCCACACAGTCAAAGGCTTTGGCATAGTCAATAAAGCAGAAATAGATTTTTGTATATATAGTTATATATAGTATATATATATATATAGTTATATATAGTATATTATAGCAGAAGACTTAGAAATAGAAGTTTGTTTAACAGTGCAGAATTGTGGAGGGATTCTGTTTCCTGAGTTTGTAAGTTATTCTCTTTTCTCTGGGCTTAAGCCAGCCTGCCTTTAGCATGAAATTTGTATTCTGTGCTCATGTATGGTGTGCTTTGGTGTACTTTGCTAGTTGGGGCCATACCAAGGATCTGGGATCAATCGTATATAGATTACCATGTGGATGGTTAGCCTTTGGTAAGTGCATACTTGTCTCCAAATCCTCAAATTCCAACACCCTGGATCAAATTGTAGGAAGAAAAGGGAGGGACAGATGGACAGAAGCATGTACACAGCCCCACTCTCCATGGTTCCTTGCTCTCATCAGAGTGCAGCAGGCTTATGCCTACCTCCTACTCAGTCACATCCTCACTCCTGGATGTCCGAGTAAATACTCACACATGATCACCACCAAGGATATGCACTTTTGCAAGAAGGAAGGCTAGGAAACACTGTCCTCTTATGCTCACAGGACTCCCATCACTTTTCCTAGCTGGTTCTTGTATAGGGGACATGAAGCGTTAGTTTCAGAGTGAGTTCCAATTCGTTCTCAGGGACGGCCCCAGGCGATATTCTGATTCCCACCCACTTCTCTTCCCTGAGGTCAAGCTCGGAGCAGTCAGGCACAAGCTGGAATTACTATCCAGATGCATCCAGAAGGTGGAAATTCTGCTTCCTCTGTCTGGAAAACACAACTGTGACTGTGGCTTTTTTATTTTAGGGACATGATGTCGCTCTTCTGTTTCCAAAGTAAGAGTATTGCCCCCAAATTCGTGAAGATTGTAGTGTTTGAGTTCTATTCAGTCACAGAGATGTTAACATTGCAGGTAGAGTCTGAGATGTCAGGTGTATGCTGTCCCTTCTGCAGTGCAGCAAGAGTATGCATTTCTGTTTTCTCAGCAGCCTGAATTTCTTTTTAGCTTTATACCTTCACAGGAGGACCAGGCTGGCACAGCCATGGTCCCACCCCCAAACCCACAAAAGCACCCTGTGATTTAGGCAGGCGGTGGCTATGGTTATCTTTACTTCATAGGTGGATGATGAAATTGAGACAGTGAGAAGCCCAGGGACCATGATGCCAGCCCTATAACCGCACTCTCCCTCTTGACCTGTGGGCTGCTAGGACTGGCCCGATCCGCAGCCAATTATTTCTTCCTTCCTAAAAATCCAGGCTGCTTCTTGCCATGTGAAGACAATGAAATCCTTAACCACGGGTGAAAAAGACCTATGAAATCAAAACAAACAAGGGCTTTTTTTTTTCTTCTACACTTTTCTTAGGAAGTCATTAAAGAATTATTGAGCTGATTAATGTGGGTGGAAAATATTTAAGTTTGGTCATTGTTTGGGCTGGCCAGTTTGGCTGCATTAGGAATTGACATTGAAACCACTATACTGCTCTCTCTAGGCAGTCCTCTTAGTTCTGGAGTACTACAGGACTGGATCAGGCCACCCCTAAATTCAGGAATGAGGAGGGGCCACTGCAATGTTTAGGGGGGCCTTGGTGAATAGGGCGCATGGGAATGGGAGAGGATGGTCATTTCAGACTTTCCCAGGCTGACATCCTATCTTGTCCTGTATTGGCCAAGATGGAGATGACCTAGAAGATCTAAAGTGAAAGGGAAAACAAAGGGAAGGGCTCAGGAGGAAGGCAAAGCAAAAGGAACAAGCGGGATCTGTTTATATAGGGCTTGCATTAAGCAGAGCCTTTTCCTGGCAGATGCTGCTGTTCACAGTGGGCTGGGGAAGAGCCTCGCAGACAGCAAATGAGAGGTTGTTCTCCCCAGTGCTGCCGCCTCCCTGCCCAGCGAGCAGACAGAGATGGGGAACCTGCCGGCCCCAGGCTGACCTCTCCCTGCAGCTGCTGGCTCCTCTGAGACACAGGCACCATGCTGCTGTGTGTGCTCTGCCGCCCAGGTTTCTCCTCCTTGTGCGAGCTGCCCTTTGTGACGTGGACTGAATCCTGGCCATCTTCCTCTTCCTCCTCCTTTGTCTTTTCTCAGAACTTTTGTTCCGGTTTTGCACTTGCCTGAGACACAGAGGAAGTGGGGTGGTCCTATTGGGGGAATTCTGGAAATGGGTGTGTGGGGGGAGCTGCCCACCACCAGGGACAGGCAGGCTGTGTCCCTTCCTCTCTGGATGCCCCCAGCCTACTTCTGCCCTTGCTGGAAACCTTCCTAAGAGTCTCAAATCTTACACAGGCTGCTGGGGGTGGAGAGGAAGAGAGTGGAGCTAGACCCACGTGTATAAAACTCCAGCCGCCTGACTGGGATGCTCAGTCATTGCCTTGAGGGGCCAACCACTGCCCACTCATCTCTGAAAGCATGCTGTAGAAGGCCAGAGAGGGCAGGAAGGGAGGGCAATCCCTCCTTGTCTCATTTCATTCTCCCAACTGTTCTTGAAAATGTGTTTCCATTTGACAGAGGAGGAAACTGAGGCCCAGAGAGACTGAGTGACTTCTTCAACCAGGTAAAGCAGTAGAGTCAGAATTAGCTCCCAGACATGCTGGTGCCTAAGTCAGAGCTTTTGCTTAAAGCTGGAGTGCAAAAGAAAAGCCAGGGCAGTAAAAGTAACTGAAGGAGAAAGGGAAACAAAGAGACTTATGGGAAAGAGAAAAGGGAACTGGTGGAACTGGGAGCCTGTTAGGACTCTTAACTTAGTGAGTGATGTTCCCCTGTCTGCCTCCAAGAGTCAGAGTAAGAAGGAAATGCAGTAGACTCATCTCCAGTAAATGCAGATTTTGTTCACTTGCCCAATTGTTTCTTGACCATTTCCACCTATCAGTTTCTTAAAAAAGCTTATTGACTATCTTCTGGTCACCTTGCCTAGCCCTGGGCCATCTGGGACACTTGAGATAGAGGAGAGACAGGCTTTTCCTTCAGGGAACTTGCAGCCTGTGCCGGACCAACATGCCCCAAAGCGCTAAGTGATGGAGCCAAAGATTGTTGATGAGGAAACGTGATTTGAGCATCTGCTGTGTGGTCAGCTCCATTCAGGCCCAAGCTGCGGATTCTGAGGAACAGACTCTGAATGGGAAAGGCCATCAGGGAGGGTGTCTCAGGTGCAGGAGCTTGAGCTGGAGAATGGGCTTTCTCTTGTCCTCACGGGGAAAGGCATTGGAGAAATGTAAAGTGGGCAGTGCTGGGGCCATACCCAAGATGGCCCTCTGCACCTGTGACAGCCTACTGGGTGCCCTATTTGTTGGGTGCTGAGAATCAAGCTTGTTTCAATTTGGGTGGTAATGGCAGGTGGCTGGTGTGATGTCTGGGCTAAATACCAAGGCTTTCTAGAAACAAGGAGCTTTGTCATTCCTGAGAAGGCAAAAGCCCTGCCCAATGGTCTCCCCTGGCTCTTCTGTCTCCTCCCCTTCAGGCTTCCTTGGGTATTGGCTGCCTGGCCCCTGGAAGGGGTTTCCTTTCCAGGCTATCAAAGTCCAAGAAACTACCTTAGCTCCTGTGACCCACAGCCCTCCGGTGCTGCCCACTGATGGATGAACCAGGCAGAGAGGCTGTGTCACTGTCCCCAGGATGCTCCCAGGAAAAGGGTTGCAGGAGCATGGGGTGAGGTGGGAGTGGTGGGCAAGGGAGACCCAGATCTAGGTTTGCTCCTAGGAAGCTGTGTGGCTTGGCTGATGATGACAGTGATGAAAGTAGCCATCGTCACTACTCCTGTGCCCAGACTGTGTAGTACATCACAGCCACGACTCAGCTGATCTTCCTAGTGGCTGTGTGAAGGGGTGCTATCATCACCCTCCTCCTGCAGATGAGGAAATGGAAGCTCATGGAACTCACAGGCACTGGGAGGCAGAGTTGGGATTCATGCTCTCTCTTCATGACTCCAGAGGTACTGCCCTAGTGATTAGGGCACACCACCTCCTTACCTGTTAGCCCAGGCCTCTCTTTTTTCTCAAGGTAAGGATTTGAATGAGCTGATCGCTTGGCCCCCTCTGGGCACCATCATTCTAGAATTTTTAGGGAAGGATGTCCTCAAGTAGGCAAAGGCAAATGGCCTTAGGAATGATGGTGCTTCTGAAATGATAAGACCCAAGTTGCTAAGCCCCTTTTTGCTCCATAGCAGCCTAAGGCCAGTTTCCCAGTTCTTTCTCCGCTGGTTGCCCTGAGCACTCCTGCCCTGCTGGGAGCACTCACTGACTCAGAGCCACCCATCTCTGGAGAAAGTGCATTGGGGTGGAAGTGCATTGAGGCACTCCCCCCGCGCCTTTCAGGCTGGTCCTTAGTACCATCCCCTCTGGGAGTGCTCCTCACCAGTCAGAGCTGTCTGCTGCTGTCAGCTGCAGCTGCTGCTGACTGCCACATCAGGTTAGAAATAGAAACTCCCTGCTGGGCCCCTAGCCCTCCCCTCCTGCTGCTGCTGCTCATCTGGGGGCCCCCTGTGCTATCTCAGTTGGTGAGACCTCTCTCAGAGGAGCAGGGAACTGGAAGAAGTCAGAGTTGTGTCAGCCTTGGAGCTCCAGGGCCAGCCCTGCTGGTCCGAGCCTGTGACTGACTCACAGCCTCCAGCCTCCACTCTCTCAGCAGCTGCTTCTCAACCTTTTGGAAGGTGATTTGATGCTGGCCTGGCAGGGTGGCTCACCCTGCCACTGGCGGCTTCCAGCCTTGTGCTTGTGAAGGGCCTTTCTGAATACGTGTTGAACTTGAGTTATGAACACAGAACCGGGCAGGATCCCAGCAGGGCTACCAAGGCAACCTCAGATTTAGAGGCTGAGTGCTGCGTTTTCTTTCTTTTCACTGAATCCCTTTCCTTCCCATCTCTCCTGTGTTTTTTTCTCCATGATATCAAAGCACGTGGTATTCTGTCTTGGAAGCAGTTGATGTTAGGAGTCAGGTGTGTGTTTTCGTGTGACCTTCCAGAGCAGGGCAAAGGGAAGAGTGGTGTTCTATCCCAGAGTTGCTCTCGAGCTATAAGTCTTGGGAGACAGACAGGCCTTGGCATCTGGGACCATCTTCTCTCCATCTTTGCCTGCTGACAGATGATCCAACCTGAAAGGTCTGGTTACCCTGACTTTGACCCATCCTGGAGGGCCAAGCCAGTACACCCTTCCCCACATGCCTCTGAGCAGCAGCCTTGCTCCTCCCATTCTGTAGGCTGTCCCTGAGTTCAGGGTATCATGCTGACCCGAGGAAGCACAGCGACATGGTCCCAGCAGGGTGTGGTGAAGGAAGTTGTTTTTATTCATGGTAAACAGGATAGTAAAATAACAATAGCAGTGTAGATGCTTCAGTTGTTTACCAGTGGATTCCTCTGCATTCTGGATATCCACACCTTTCTCTTCCCAAGGTGGGACTGGTCCCTAGGGGGATTAGCAGTAAAGAAGGAACTAAGCTTTATTAAGACTGTGCTATGTGCCAGGCATTGTGACAGGCACCTAAACCACATCTGTTCTTGTCATTGTCCCTTAAGCCTCATTTGTCCCTGCTTTCTCCCATTTGCTCCGTTTGCTCAGGAGGAACTAAGTCTTGTAGACTTTAAATAATTTGCTTATGGTCACATGGTTAAAAAGCATCCTAGCTGGTTTCCTAACTTGCTTTAGGGATTGTATCTTCCTACCCTGTGTGTGTGTGTGTGTGTGTGTGTGTTTGTATGAGGGCAGACCCATGGAAAGATGGAGTCCTTGAGGAAACCCTTCCCCACCCATCCTCAGCCTCATGCTTCATGTAGTACATTTGAGGCTCCTGAAATCCTTCTACCAGCAAGAATTTGCTCTTCCCACCATGAGTTTCCAGGGGCATTTTAAATTGAAGTAGCCCTGTGAGTCTGAGTGAACTCTGGGAGCTGGTGATGGACAGGGAGGCCTGGCGTGCTGCGATTCATGGGGTCGCAAAGAGTCGGACACAACTGAGCGACTGAACTGAACTGAAACATTTCCAGATAGTTATTGTTTTCTACTTATTTTTATACTTCCCTGGAATATGGAAAGGGGATGCTGAGACTATTTCAGAATGGAAAATTCAAGGTCAAAGAAGGAAAAAAATCCAGGATCTGACCCCCCTTTTGCATTTCCACCCCCTGTTCTGAGCCCCCGCCATCTCCTGCCAGGGTCACCGATCCTAGTGGCCTCTTCATTGATGTCTCTGCATCTACCCTTGCTGTTCCAGCCCACATGGCCTTCACATTAGGTTATTCCTCTGCTTGGAATTCCATGACGGGGCTTCATCATGGGTGAAAACCCCAGTCCTTCTAACAGCTTATGAGTCTCTGCATGTTCTGTATATATCCTACCCCTACCTCTCTGGTTTCATTTTATACTTTTCTCTCCCAACTCATTCTACTGGCCTTTGTGCCGGTCCTAGAACAGACCTTTCATGTTTGCACTGGCCATCACTTTGCCTGGATTATTTCTGTTATCAGAACCTCTCCCTTCAATTCTTGGCTCCAATGACTGGGCAAAGTGGGGGCAATCCTGAATACCCAACTTAAAACTGCTACCTCCTTCTCCACCCTGATCCCACTTATCCTACCTGTTTTTTTTTTGTTTTTGTCCAGAGTACTTATCACATTCTAAAATGTCATACAGTTTACTTTCTTTACTGTTAATATGTAGACTTCCCAAGAGCAATGACTTCTTTCCCTCATGTATTCACTGATAGATCTTAATCATCTCGAACAGTACCTGGCACATAGTAGGCACTTTAATAAATATTTGATGAATGAATGAAATCACATATCAGGTTAGTCTGGAACTCATGACTAGAGTAACCCTCACCAGTAAAACTGGTGTTTTACTCCCAAGATAAGGATTCCCCTCAAGTGTTTTGTATTAGAACGATTCTTTTTGGGGGATAAATAAAAACTCAACCTAGGCATAGAAGGCAGAAGACCATCAACATGTACCATGTTGAGACCATGGCATGAGACATGTGCCAGGTACTGCATATGTTATTATCTGCCAGGTACTATGTATATATTATCTCACACATTTGCACATCTCTTCCAGGAGGACAGTGACACTCACAGAAGATAAAAAGCGTTCCCATGGCCGCAGCTACTCACTGTTTAACCTCAGCTCTGTCTGCCTCAGAGCCTCTTTCCTCTTCTTTCCTGGAGAAAGCAGCACTGATAATCTAGCTGTCTGGGCCTCATGTTCCTGCCAGCTGTGCAGAGAATCAGACTTAATGCTGAGCCCACCTCTCTGGGTCCTGCCCCTCTCCCCCAATATCCTGTGGACTGGTTCCTGTCTTGCTCTTCCTTTCTTGTGGGGTCGTGGGTAGCCAGGACTCTATCCATATGTAGTCCTGGTCATCATGCAGACCTCGGTCATCAGGTCCTAGTGCTTGGCCATGAGTCAGCTAAAAGCAAGCCAGCAGGTTGCAAAAAAGCAATGGCACAGTTTGGCTGCTCACTGAAGAGCACGTTGGTGGCTGATTTCTAGGGCGTGGGCACCACTGCAGCCTCTCCTGTCCAGCCGAGCTTGATTGTAGGTTCCCTGAAGGAAGCCTGCAGGGAAGTGTGATCTAGACCGACTGGTGACTTGCGACTTGCATTCTTGTCCCCCTGCAGTCTCCTCCCCAGTTCTCCAGGCGGGGGTTCTGAGCTTTTGAAACCCAACTTGGAAAAGGTTTGAAAGCCATCCAGGATGAGCATGCTGTGGCATGCACCTGTCTATTTCAGAAGGACTCACCATCTAGATCATGTTGAGGGCCAAGAAGATACAATGAGAAGTGAAGTCACTCCTCTCACTCAAGAAGTTTCTGTTCTACTCATATAAAATGACTAATGTGATAAATCCACAAATCCGAAATGTAAATATAATCCATAAGTTGTGTGTTGTAAGTACTTCTTCAACTGGTAGTCTGGAAGTGAAAAACACTATATAACCTATAACCATAATGTGTTCTTAAAATGGAGAATGAAGTGTGGAAATAGAGCAAACAGAGAGGTAGTCCCCACACAGTGAGGGGCACACGTCGCTGTAGGTTTTCGTGACAGAGGTAGCATCATCTTTGAACATGGAAGGGCAGACACCCCAGGCTAGGCCTTGGGTTGTAGTAGCTCATGTTCACCGGAAAAAGATATCCATTTTGTCCAAAATGGCCACAAAAAATCTTGCTGTTGGCTACTGAGAGGATGATAATCAGGAACACTGAACATACCTTTCAGAACATTGAGTTCCAATGAAGTGAAGGCTTTGGCAGTTTCCATGGAAACAGGAAGGTTTCACTTGGGTTTCATGTGGTAACTTAAGGGCATTTCCTCTCTGCCTACTCTAAGGCACCAAGGCACCCAAGCTGCTTCTCTTCCCTCAACCTCAGAATATCACGGACTGTGGAGAAAGTTTGAAGGGTTATAACAGAGCCTAGTAGGGTTGAGCTAGTTCTTGCAGCTTTTAGATTTCATTTACCACTGGGGTGTTATAGAATTACAATTGTGCTTTCTCAGATTTTAACTAGACAGTGGATTCGGCACTTACTATGGGAGTAAAGAGTGAAACTTCTGAGAAGAGACAATCTGATGACAACCCCACCCCCTGCTTAAGGCCTGGTTCCAACCTCCTCCACTCAACCGTTTTTCTAGAGACATTGTTTCCTGGCCACCAGCTCCGCCATGCTTAGACTCTTCTTATTTTCTGAGCCATTCCTTTGGCATTTTCCTTGAGGTCAGAGATCAGACGTTATACGAGGCATTCATCCTCACACACCCTCAATAAATGCCGGCCGACTTGAGAGGAACAAAAACTGCCTTTGCCCACTGAGGAGAATGAATAACCAGGAGCTTGCAGATTGGAGGACAAAGAGCAACTTTTCTCAGGGCATCCCAGTAAACTGACCAAGCCTAGATTTTCATCCACATAATCTGGCTGGATTTTCCTCAGGAGATTTCAGGCTTAACTCCACCACCAGGCCTGATATTTTCCAGTAGGTGGTCTGCTTGCAAACTTATTTACTTTGACTTGAGCCATGCCTGTGTGAGAACACTTAATTCAGATGATCTAATCAAAGCCACACAAGACGCTTTAATGATGCTACTCTGCCTGCCGCTCCTCATCCTCCACCCCATCCCCCCTGGCACTCTGATCTTGTTTAAAGAAGTCCAAGGATGGTTCCAGGGCCTTGGAGAAAACTGCGGGAGGAGGCCAGCCTCATGTGGCCTTTTTTCATAGATGACTGTTTCTGGTTCTTTTCTGGACCAGAATTCTCCCAAGAGCTCAGAATGCTAACCCTTTCCAACCAATCGAGTATCTTGCTTACGAGAAGAATCCCAGCCTTAATGTGAAATTGTTCGTTGGGTTAGAAATATATTAGAAATTAAACTGTAGAAATTAGAAATTGTAATTCACTTTATTATTTTGTAAGGAGCCCTTAGGAGCAGCATGGCCTAGGGAGAAGTGTGCAGGTCTTGGGACCATGAGGCCTCAGGGGGCCTCTGGGTGCTACAGACTCATTCTGTTTCTTGAGCTGGTCACTGGTCACACAGGTGCCATCACCTTGTGCACTTTTCTGTAAATATATTCCACTTCTTAATCCAAAGTTAAGAGAAAATAAGCAAGAGGACAACAAACACAAATTTAGTGTCGTGCCCCCTTTGGGTAGGGGATCGCAGGAGGAGGGCAGTGGAGGGCCATGCATGGGCAGCTTTGAGCCTCCTTTCCAGTGTTTACTTGGGATATTAGGTTCCTTAGAATTCTTCACCATAACTCACACATATAAAGACCCTTTTATAGATATCAAGAATTAAATATTAAACTACATGGGGTTCAGAGAAAAGATCTTACAGGTTTTATTGTGAAACAGAGCAGGTTTGACTCTTGTCTTGCCACTTACTGGTTTGGGGATCTTGAATGAACAGCAAAAGCTTCCAGACTCTCAGTTTGCCCATCTGCAAAATGAGGATTGCAATCCACAACCAAGAATCCAGTTACATTTAGGCTGGGTATTACACAGGGAAGTGTAGGGAGCGTAAAACAATAGAAGCTAACCTAGTTAAAACGGAATGGGTTGGGAGTGGGGTTGTCATGGAAGATTTCCGTGAGAAGGTTATGTTTGAGCTAGTTGTTGATACTGGGCTAGTTTTAAGTACACAAAATCAGTACCTGAATTTCTTTCCCCTCATATTCATACACTAGATATGTCCTGTGGCAAGTGGGGGATAAGGATTCCAGAGAAGCATGGAACTTCAAAGCCACAGTGGGTTTCAGAGGGCATTACATAGCCCTCTGTCTCCTGCCCTCACTCTTCCTTGATTTCGCCAGTGAAGGAAACGAAGTTCAAGAGCTAATGTGACTTGCCCAGGCCCCTCGACTGGTGAACAGCGGGACCTGGACTGGAACACACGCCTCTTTTGGCTCTGTTACTTGCCGGACACAGTTCCAGTGCCTTGCTTGATATTTAATCTTTATTAACATCTCTACGTACTAGAGCTGCTTCCCTGGTGGCTTAGATGGTAAAGAGTCTGCCTGCACTGTGAGAGACAGGGATCCAATCCCTGGGTCGGGAAGATCCCCTGGAGAAGAAAATGGCAACTCACTCCAGTATGCTTGCCTGGGAAATCCCATGGATGGAGGAGTCTGGCAGGACAGTGTCTATGGGGTCACAAAAGGGTCAGACACGACTGAGCGACTAACACACTATATACTGTCTGTGATATTATTTCTTGTTTACAGATGAGGAAACTGATCTCCAGAGAGTTTAACACCCCCAAACCCCCCCCCCCCCCGCCGCCCAAGGTCACATAGCTAGCTCAGGAGAGAGGATTTGAACCTAGCCTGACTGCAGAGACTACCCCATCTCCACATTGCTAATTACTGCCCTACACTCCCTCCTACCAGAACCTCAATTTGCAGTATTTCTGCTACCTTGATATTTTTCCTGCCCTCACAGAGCTGCTGTCTTTTCGGAGAGAAAAGATGGCTTCAGTGCAACACAGATGAGAAAGCCCGGCTGAGGGAAGGGTTGGCTGAGGGAGTAGCCTGTCAGTTCACCTCTTGGGATTCATTTTCTTCATTGGTGAAGTAATGGTCTCTGAAGTGCACTGGCTGGTAGGTCACTGGCTGGACTTCAGACCAATAGCTGATGACTGTCACCAGGCAGAGGAGTTCAGGCTTGGTCTTGATCAGTTCGGGGTGGTGGTAGGGGTCAGTATAAGGTTCTAGGCAGTGGGACATGAAGAATGAAGACCTGGGAGGCTTGTTTCTTCCAACTGTGTTTCTCTGGAGACTGATCTCCCAAGAGGACACACCTGGTCACTGAGGGCCACAGGGGAACTTATTGGCTTTGGTTGCATTCAAGTTCCTCTTCAGATGAGGAAGGTTGAGTCAGGATTTGGACTTCTAGGAAGTTCTCACTCTCAACTGGAGTTCTGTCTTTGCAGTGGTGCCTCCGCTTCTGCTCATCATCCCCTCTACCACCCTTCCCCCCAGTATTCCTAACATTCCTACCCACCCCTAGCAAGGGATCCTGGATGGGGTTTCATCATTGATACTGAGGATATTTTTCTAAGTCAGTGCATTTTCTTCTGCTAACCTCTGTTTCAGTATTATGGGGACATTCACAGGGAAATGTTCTCCTTAGAGGAATGTTTTCCCCTCCAGATGGCCCTCCTTCTATTTGCATAACAGCAAGAAAACACTACTGCCACCTAGCGGGACTTCAGAGTGTGACCTTCAGCGCTCCTCCTCCTGACCCCAGCGCAGTATTTCTGTTACTAAAATTTTAACTAAGGAGCAGTTCTGAGTAGTGTTCTTTCCAGTGTGTGGATCCAAGTATATTTACAGGTCCCCTTTCCATTCTCCTAAAGCTTGCAGCTGTGTCTCAGAGGCTTTGCTTTGTTACACAAAATAGAGCCTTTGAAACAGGTGCAGTGGGCTCCATCTGCTTTCCGGTGGCTGATCTTTACAGCAGTCCAGTGAGGTAGGTACCTGAATCCCCACAGACAAATGAGGAAATCAAGGTTCAGAAAGGCTAAGTAACTCACCTGTGTGGTAGGCCTCCTAGGTAGTATGTGCTTTATGGTTTGTTTTCCGCTGTAAGTGTGCTATCTATACACCCGTGGCAAAGTGTTGTCAGGTCCTGGCCATCTTGCAGAGAGCGAGGCCCTTGAGACCTGAGGTAGTCCAGCTCAGTGCTCGGATTTGAAAGTCTGAATGGGAGAAGAACGTGTGGTGAATGAGGGCACAGGAAGGGCACTGGAAGGGGGCTGCCTGCAGGTAAGGAATGGCAGCCAGTCTAGAGCTGAGTTTTGTGTCCTGGATGGAGGTCCAGGATACGAGCCCTTGAGAGCTAGGCTGGGGGCTCCAGGGAGTCACTGTGTCTACTCCCACACTGCATTTGTACATTGACAAGTAGGACATATATAATGGGGGAAACTGAAACAGTGTAGAAGTATGTAAAGTAAAAAAATGAGTATCTCCCTCTAGTTCCATCCTCCCCACAAAACAGAATTGATAAAAGTTTGGTGTATATGATTTCTGGAGATTTCCTATATTTATAAACTTATATAGATAAATATGCCCATTCATATACACATAAATTAATACATGTGTGTGTAGTATGAGTTATTTTAAATTGGATTATTTTAACTACAGTTTTAAAATCTCATTAAACTCTATATTATCCCATGGGAATATTACTCATTACTGTAACTCATTTTTTAGCATTTTGAAAGCCTTTTACAATGGAAGATTTAAAATGTATATAAAAATAAAGCAGTATAATGAATGCACTCTGCCAGCTTCAATATTTGTCAGTGTATGGCCAATCTTGTTTACCTCTACCTCTCTCCAAAGTTTCCTTACAACTGGATTATTTTATTTTACCTTTTAATTTTTGTAAATACTAATAACAGTCTTTTATTACTGCTATTTCTATAATAGTAATGGCAACATATTTCGCAAAGAGTCAGACACGACTGAGCAACTGAACTGTACTTACATATATTTTATTCACGGACCTCAAAGTCATTGTATCCAACAATGTGGTGCTGGAAGCCCAAGATTCCGCAGCATATTAAGTCTACTTAGTTATGGCACAGGAAATAGATTCTCAGCAACAGAGCCAAAGTAAATGGCTCAAAAAGACAAGCCTACTTTTCTTGTTGTTTGTGATTTTTTGAATCTCCAAATTTACCACTTGTATCCCACCATACCTACAACACTGAGTCCAGGTAAAAATGACTTTTACATGTTAGGAATAAGATGAGGACCAAATGGACAGTTTATCTTCTTTTATAGTTTAGCCATCCATCTTTGGAAAGCACATGGTGGAATGCCAGAAGTGGCTTTTTAATAATGCAGCTTTACACATTAGTGATTTATGATAGTCATGGCCAGGATACCCTTGGGTAGAAGAGAACAGTTTACACTGGAATGACATGTATTAAATATGATGGAATCGTATCTTTGAGCACACATACATTTAACACAAAAGCAGAAGTGCCTCAATTCACTGAAGGTCAGACTTTTAGTCTTTAAAGGAACAGAGCTTTCTGTTTCCTCTCTGTTTCTATTTCTAAGGTAGAGGGTTTAACTCTATCTTAGAGTTTAACTGAAAGATGCAATTTAATATAGTTTAAAACGAGTATCTGTGGAATCCACGAACGTGTCAGGCTCACTGGAGTGGTGCTAAGGTCAGTGTGATAAGCCCACTGCATGAGATGAAGGGATCCCTAAGTTGCTCAGCTCTTGACTTAGGGCACAAAGAACAGCTTTTCTTGGTCAGGGACCCAGGGTGTGTATTCTGAGCAATTTATTTCTTATACAAATTTCCAACACTATTTGAAAAGCAGTTTCTTTTTGGATAATATGGTCAAAGGTTTCTATCTTTCAGTCAAATATGGAGCTAAGTTAGCTCTTCTTGTGTCTTTCTTTATTTTGGAGGAGATGTACTATACATTTATGTTTGCCAGAAGTTCATTAGCCTGAAAAACATTGATGATTATGAGGCTTTTAGTGTAATCTTCTGGGTGCAAATGTATAGCTCACTCATAGCCTATTGATGACATTTTATGCCCTTACTGTGCCCACATATAAAGATAGACTGAAGCCAGAGAGATGCTGTCTTAGCTTTGGTCAACCTGAATTATTTTGAAGAAGTTTCCAGACATCACATGTTTCATCTGTAAAT
The DNA here is from genome assembly GCA_006410615.1 of Neotragus moschatus. Lineage (NCBI taxonomy): Eukaryota > Metazoa > Chordata > Mammalia > Artiodactyla > Bovidae > Neotragus > Neotragus moschatus. Next base: position 1,842,244 of record SJYA01001606.1, read on the forward strand.
ATGTCTGTATCTATCTCAAAAGACAAGAGCACTTTAAAAAAGTAGTGAAGATGCCATTTACCACATTAAAGAAAATATGAACTCCTTTATATCATCAAATATCTAGTCAGTGTTCAAATTTTTCCAATTGTCTTACAAGCTTTTTAGGAGCTAATGTTTTTGCATCGTGATTCAGATAAGGTCCATATATTGCATTTGGTTGATTTTTTAAAGTCTCTTTCCATTCATAGATTTCTATTGTCCTCTTTTCCTTTTTTGGTTTTTGCTATGTATTTATTGAAGAAATGGGGCTTCCTTGGTGGCTCAGTGATAAGGAATCCGCCTGCCAATTCTGGAGACACAGGTTGGATCCCTGGGTTTGGGGAGATCCCCTGGAGAATGAAATGGATTTTCCCTGTAAAGTTTCCTGCATTCTGAATTCTGCTGATTATATCCCCAAGGTGTCTTTTAACCTGTTCCTCTGTTCCTATATTTCTTTTTTTTTTTTAATTTATTTATTTTAATTGGAGGCTAATTACTTTACAATATTGTGGTGGGTTTTGCCGTACATTCACGTAAATCTATATTTCTTAACAGATAGTTAGTTTTAGGGGCTGGAGCAGGATCAGATTTGATTTCTTGGCAAAAGGGCTGGAGCTTCTTAGGTAGGGAAATGACCAGGAGCAAGGGTGGCTTTAGAAAAGGGCCTCCCAAACTCAACCCCTGCTTTGCTCTCCCTAGATGCAGGTGGGAGACAAAGGGCAAGGGTGCCCCCAAACTTCTGTAGGACTGGCTTCCAGGATGCTCAGTAACTGGCAGGGATGTGGTTTGCATTTCATCAGCACCTTCCATGGGGGGCATCTGGGGCCATCCGATCCCATCATCTGACTCGCAGCTGGCTCTCAGATGATAGAGTAAACCATCCATCATCTATGGAAGTTTATGGCTTCCTGCTCCCATGGTTTTGCCCTGGCTTTCTTCCCTTCTTCCTATATGTCGTAGGTCACCACTTAAATGCACACACACATACACATAAACACATACACACACACCACCGTAAACACAAATTTCTTTCCTCTTCTCAACCAGATCAGCAACCTGCTCAGTGATCAGTAGACCCTGCTGAGCCACTGAGGACAGCTTAACTGTCTCAGCTCAGAGCTGGGAAAAATCTGGAAGTGTTTGCAGACATTGCTCGTGCTCTTGAAATGCTTTACACATCACATCACAAACTCCTACAGAAGAATCACTTAATTTAGAAATTAAATGACAATCCCTGAATCCTCCTTCCCACCTCATCCCCAGAAGCCCATCTTTAGCCACATTTCTTTCTTTTTTTTTTTCAACACCATACAGCATGAGGGATCTTAGTTCTTCAACCAGGAGTTGAACCCCTGCCCCCTGCAGTGGAAGCATGGCCTATTAACCACTGGACTGCCAAGGAAGTCCCTAGCCACATTTTTCTTAAATGATCTGTCTCTGCTTTTTAATACCTTTGATCAGCTTCCCCTCCCTCTACCATTGAAGTCAACCCCTTTTCTTAAAGACAGTTTGTCTGCTATTTTCTATTCATCAAAGGCATGGGACCAGAGCAGCTCACCAGCAGCAGTTAATATGTGGCTTTCACAATGGCATAGTATTAAAGCGACTAAACTTGACTGGAGAACCTGGTCCACGCTTCCGCCTGATCCATCCCCTCCCAAGTCCCTTCACTTAAAAGGAAAATATCATCTGAATCTTAGATGGGTTATATCATCCCTCAGAATCAATAGGTAATAAGTAAGATGAGGTTTGGGGCTAGGCTTTGAGTACATCTGTTTGAGTGCTACTAAAAGCCTTATATTTTGTTAGGTTTACTCACAAGGTAAGGGCTTCACAGGTGGTGCTAGTGGTAAAGAATCTGCCTGCAGCGCAGGAGACCCGGGTTTGATCCCTGAGTTGAAAAGATCCCCTGGAGGAGGAAATGGCAACCCACTCCAGTATTCTTGCCTGGAGAATCCTGTGGACATAGGAGCCTGGCGGGCTACAGTCCACAGGATTGCAAAGAGTGGAACGTGACTGAAGAGACTGAACATAGCATGGGACCCACAAGGTAAAGTCCATAATAAAGGATGTCTTTCATATATGCAGCTTATGAACTGGGGATTATTTAAATATGCCATAGAAACTTTTTTTTCCCTGACCTCATCACATAGCATGTGGAACCTTAGCCACAACTGGAGAAAGCCCACATAGCAACAAAGACCCAGCACACAGAAAAATAAATAAGGAAATAAATAAATAATTTTTAAAAAAAGAAATCACATGCCAACCTGTGGGTGAAGATTTGCTGAGTTTTCCGTCTCTGCGTATGTGTGTGTCTGTGTTTGTGTGCGTGAGCATGTGTACACATATTCAATCCCTGGCCATGTCTCCTGCATTAGAAGCGTGGAGTCTTAACCACTGGACTGCCAGGGAAGTCCCACTGTAGAAACTCTTTGAGCTGAGTTAAGGGAGGGATACTTCCTTGAATAGATTACCAATGCTTCACCAGGCCTTTTCTTATTGTCTTTTTGTTCTTATCCTTCTTCTGAGTCTAGTGTGACAACCACTCACAGGCTCAGCTGCCCACTCCCTGGGAATCTGTGCTGATTTGGGGGACTGTCTTCACATCCCTTCATGGTGGCAGTGTGTTTTAATGAAACAAGCCCAAGACAGACCTAGGTTCAAGTTCTGAGTCCCTCCTTGGTAGCAGTGTGGTATCTGAGCAAGTCATTTAGGTCATGAACCTCAATTTCTTTATCTCTAAAATGGGCTGCCAGTGCCAATCCCAGGACTGGTGTGGCCATTCCAGGCTGTATACCTCCAGTCCTTGTCATATACCACATGCTTAATAAATGGTTGCCATTGTAACTGTGGAGAGGCAGAGATGAGTCCAGCCTTCAGGGAATTGGGGATGAGAAAGAGAAAAGATAGAAGGCCAGTGTTTTCAGGATAATGTACGCTTTTGTCTGACCCTGAGATTTGGGAAAGATGGTTGTTTTTTTATGAACTACCCACTTTTTCCTTCACAAGCTAAAGACTGAATTGAGATAATCAGCTCTTTGTCATATAACCTCTTGAGTTATTTTGTTTGATTACATGTATACACATATGTACACATGCTCACATACACACACAGACACACACATACACAGAAAACTCAGCAAACCTTCACCTGCAGGTTAGCATGTGACTGCATTGGTTTTTTTTTTTTCTCTCTCTCTTTCTTTCCTTGTGGATTTTTTGGTGTGCTGGGTCTTTGTTACTGTGTGGGCTTTCTCCAGCTGTGGCAAGTGGGGCTACCCTCTAGTTGTGGTGCACAGGCTTCTCATTGCTGTGGCTTCTCTTGTTGCAAAGTGCGGGCTCAGTGGTTGTGGCACATGGGCTTAGTTGCCCCGTGGGATGTGGAATCCTCCTGGACCAAAGACTGAACCTATGCCCCCTGCATTGACAGGTGAATTCTTAACCACTGGACCACCAAGGGAGCCCCTGGCATGTGATTTCTGGCAACTTGATAGCCATGGTTTTCTCAGGTCTGAATCCAGAAAGCAAGCTAGATAGGAAACAGTTCATAAGAAGTATGCCCTTGGTTGACCTAGTTGGGTACTTCCTCTTTATTATTTCATTACTTTTTGTCCCGGCAAATTTTGCTCTTACAGTTTCAAGATAATCAATTTATTTTCATGCGCCTTCCCCATCCAAATTGGATTACAAATATAAATAGCCATATGCTGGCCCTGGCGGCCAGCTTGTGCTCCCAGGCTGGTGGTTGGCAGCCTGGGTCCTCAGGCAGCCTGGGCTGTTTGTTTATTTTCAATTGAAACTGTAAGTGCTGGAATGTCTTCCCCCTCCTTCACACACAGCCATGTCAACACCTCCTTTGTTCCCTGGTTGCAGAGGACAAATACTTGGGGTTTTCAGTAGTTGTGGTAAGAATGCCAGTTTCCTCAGCATCATCCTGCTGGTTGCTGTCCTGTGGTTAGCCTTTTTATTTAAAACATTTTCTAATCATTACATGCATTTTTGCACACATTTGCTGCACCCTGATATCTGCACCCTGAAGTTTACCTTACTGTTGGTTTTCCTTCCAGGCACAGGAAAACACCACGCTGTAATATTATAAGGGAAACAGGACAAGGACCCAGGACAGGAATTGTGGTTTCCTTTCCTGGGGTTCAGCTTGGCGCTCACTGGGAATCTACTTCTATCTGCATTTACTCACTTGGTGTCATCTTTGATTGTTTGGAAGTAGTTTTCTTGCTGTTTACTCCCACCTCCAGAGACAGGTAGAGTTAATAGAACTCAAGTTAGGCTCTGCCAGCTGGAACACCATTTTCCTTGGTCTTCTAGATGTAAGGATGTTCAGTAACCCATCCTGTTCTGTATTCACAGATGGTATGTCTCTTGGAGTGGTCCAAAACCACTGGCATTATCTTCTAGGAGCTTGGAAAGGTACAAACTCTTGAGCTCTATTCAGACTTGTAAAGTCTGAGCTTCTAAGAATGGGACCCAGGATCTGTGATAAAAATTCACAGAAACAATGTTGGTCTGCATATATAATGCCATCATTGAAGATACTGGGGCTGCCACCATTTCTTTCTTTCTTTACCTTTAAGGCTATAATTTTGAATCTGTGGGCTTCCCTTATAGCTAAGTTGGTAAAGAATCAGCCTTCAATGCAGGAGACCCGGTTTGATTCCTGGGTCGGGAAGATACGCTGGAGAAGGGATAGGCTACCTACTCCAGTGTTCTTGGGCTTCCCTGGTGGCTCAGCTGGTAAAGAATCTGCCTGCAATGTGGGAGACCTTGGTTCGATCCCTGGGTTGGCAAGATCCCCTGGAGAAGGGAAAGGCTACCCACTCCAGTATTCTGGCCTGGAGAATTCCATGGACTGTATAGTCCATGGGGTTGCAAAGAGTCAGACACGACTGAGTGACTTTCATTTCACTTTGAATCTGTTCAGTTCAGTTCAGTCACNGGTTTATCCTATTTGGAACTCTCTGGGTTTCTTGGACTTGGGCGATTATTTCCTTCCCCATATTAGGGAAGTTTTCAACTATTATCTCCTCAAGTAATTTCTCATGGTCTTTCTTTTTGTCTTCTTCTTCTGGGACACCTATAATTCGAATGTTGGAGCGTTTCATATTGTCCTGGAGGTCTCTGAGATTGTCCTCATTTCTTTTAATTCGTTTTTCTTTTTTCCTCTCTGATTCATTCATTTCTACCATTCTATCTTCTATTTCACTAATCCTATCTTCTGCCTCTGTTATTCTACTATTCTACTATTGCCTCCAGAGTGTTTCTGATCTCATTTATTGCATTATTCATTACATATTGATGCTTTTTTATTTCTTCTATATCCTTGTTAAACCTTTCTTGCATCTTCTCAATCCTTGTCTCCAGATTATTTATCTGTGATTCCATTTTGAGTTCAAGATTTTGGATCATTTTCACTAACAATATTCTGAATTCTTTCTCAGGTAGATTCCCTATCTCTTCCTCTTTTGTTTGGTTTGGTGGGCATTTCTCCTGTTCCTTTACCTCCTGAGTATTCCTCTGTCTCTTCATCTTGGTTATATTGCTGTATTTGTTGTGGCCTTTCTATATTCTGGGAATTTGTGGAGTTCTCTTTATTATGGAATTTCCTCCCTGTAGGCAGGGTTGTATCAGTGGCTTGTCAAGGTTTCTTGGTTAGGGAGGCTTGTTTTGGAGTTCTGGTGTGTGGAGCTGGATTTCTTCTCTCTTGAGCTTGGAGTATCACTACACAGCTGCCCCAGCAAAGTGCAGCGTCCGCTCCCCACCCTGCAAGAAGGGCGTCTCCTCACTGCCGCCCCTCCCGACCCTCAACGTGCGACAGCTCCTTCAGGTCCTCCCGCGTCAGCGCAGCCACCAATCCTTGGATGCGAGTTGATCTTCCGAGTCCCCGACCCTGCCCTCGGACCTGAGGACATGGGGTAACTCCTCTCAGGCAGGCTGAGTGCGCTGGTCGTTGCAGCCACCCATGCTGAGTGCTAATCAATCAGTGGCTCTTCCTAGCCCCAGACCCTGGCCTCGGACGCGGGGTGGCTCCTCCCGGACATGGAGGAGCCTGACCTCGGACACGGGGTGGTTCTTCCCAGCCCCCGATTCAGAATCAGGGTCTTTTCAAATGAGTCAGTTCTTCACCTCAGGTGGCCAAAGTAAGTTTCAGGTTCAGCATCAATCCTTCCAATGAATATTCAGGACTGATTTCCTTTAGGATGGACTGGTTGAATCTGCTTGCTGTCCAAGGGACTCTCAAGAAGTCTTCTCCAACACCACAGCTCAAAAGCATCAATTGTTCAGTGCTCAGCTTTCTTTGCAGTCTAACTCTCATATCCATACATGATTACTGGAAAAACCAAAGCTTTGACTGGATGGACCTTTGTTGGCAAAGTAATGTGTCTGCTTTTTAATATGCTGTCTAGGCTGGTCATAGCTTTTCTTCCAAAAAGTAAGCGTCTTTTAATTTCATGGCTGCGTTCACCATGTGCAGTGATTTTGGAGCCCAAGAAAATAAAGTCTGTCACTGTTTCCATTGTTTCCCCATCTATGTGCCATGAAGTGGTGGGACCTGATGCCATGATCCTCGTTTTCTGAATGTTGAGATTTAAGCAAAAATTTTCACTTTCCTCTTTCACTTTCATCAAGAGGCTCTTTAGTTCTTCTTCGCTTTCTACCATAAGGTTGGTGCCATCTGCATATCGGAGGTTATTGATATTTCTTCTGGCAATCTTGATTCCAGCTTGTGCTTCATCTAGTCTGGTATTTCATGTGATGTACTCTGCATGTAAGTTAAATAAGCAGGGTGACAGTGTATAGCCTTGACATACTCCTTTCCTGATTTGGAACAAGTCTGTTGTTTCATGTCCAGTTCTAACTGTTGCCTCTTGACCTGCATAAAGATTTCTCAGAGGCAGGTCAGGTGGTCTGATATTCCCATCTCTTTCAGAATTTTCCACAGTTTGTTGTGATCCACACAGTCAAAGGTTTGGCATAGTCAATAAAGCAAAAGTAGGTGTTTTTCTGGAAGTTTCTTGCTTTTTCGGTGATCCAGTGGATGCTGGCAATTTGATCTCTGGTTCTTCTACTTTTTCTAAATCCAACTGGAACATCTTGAAGCTCACAGTTTGTGTACTGTTGAAGACTGGCTTGGAGAATTTTGAGCATTGCTTTGCTAGCCTGAGATAAGTGCAATTATGCAGTAGTTTGAACATTCTTTGGCATTGCCTTTCTTTGGGATTGGAATGAAAACTGACCTTTCCCAGTCCTGTGGCCACTGCTGAGTTTTCCAGATTTGCTGGCATGTTGAGTGCAGCACTTTCACAGCATCATCCTTTAGAATTTGAAATAGCTCTACTGGAATTCCATCACGTCCATTAGCTTTGTTTGTAGTGATGCTTCCTAAGGCCCACTTGACTATGCATTCCAGGATGTCTGGCTCTAGTGAGTGATCACACCATCGTGGTTATGTGGGTCATGAAGTTCTTTTNCTTTAGAATTTGAAATAGCTCTACTGGAATTCCATCACGTCCATTAGCTTTGTTTGTAGTGATGCTTCCTAAGGCCCACTTGACTATGCATTCCAGGATGTCTGGCTCTAGTGAGTGATCACACCATCGTGGTTATGTGGGTCATGAAGTTCTTTTTTGTATAGTTCTTCTGTGTATTCTTGCCACCTCTTCTTAATATCTTTAGCTTCTGTTAGGTCCAAACTATTTCTGTCCTTTATTGTGCCCATCTTTGTATGAAATGTTCCCTTGGTATCTCTGATTTTCTTGAAGAGATCTCTAATCTTTCTCAGTCTATTATTTTCCTCTACTTCTTTGCATTGATTGCTGAGGAAAGCTTTCTTATTTCTTCTTACTATTCTTTGGAACTCTGCTTTCAGATGGGTCTATGTTTCCTTTTCTCCTTTGCCTTTAGCTTATCTTCTTTTCTTAGCTATTTGTAAGGCCTCCTCAGACAACTGTTTTGCTTTTTTGCATTTCTTTTTCTTGGGGTTGGTCTTGTTCACTGCTTCCTGTATAATGCCATGAACCTCCATCCATAGTTCTTCAGGCACTCTGTCTATCAGATCTAATCCCTTGAATCTATTTGTCACTTCCACTTTGTAATCATAAGGTATTTGATTTAGGTCAAACCTGAATGGTCTAGTGGTTTTCCCTACTTTCTTCAACTTAAGTCTGAATTTGGCAATAAAGAGTTCATGATCTGAGCCACAGTCAGCTCCCAGTCTTGTTCTTGCTGACTGTATAGAGCTTCTCCATCTTTGGCTGCAGAGAATATAATCAATCTGATTTCAGTATTGACCCTCTGGTGATGTTCATGTGTAGAGTCTTCTCTTGTGTTGTTGGAAGAGGGTATTTTCTATGACCAGTGAGTTCTCTTGGCAAAACTCTGTTAGTCTTCGACCTGCTTCGTTTTGTCTTCCAAGGCCAAAATTGCCTGTTACTCCAGGTAGCTCTTGACTTCCTACTTTTGCATTCCAGTCCCCTGTAATGAAGAGGACATCTATTTTGGATGTTAGTTCTAGAAGGTCTTGTAGGTCTTCATAGAACCGTTCAACTTTAGCTTCTTCAGCATTACTGGTTGGAGCATAGACTTGGATTACTGTGATATTGAATGGTTTGCCTTAGAAATGAACAGAGATCATTCTGTCATTTTTGACATTGCATCCAAGTACTGCATTTCGGACTCCTTTGTTGACTATTATGATTACTCCATTTCTTCTAAGGGATTCTTGTCCACAGTAGTAGGTATAATGTTCATCTGAATTAAGTTCACCCATTCCAGTCCATTTTAGTTCACTGATTCCTAAAATGTCAACGTTTACTCTTGCCATCTCCTATTTGACCACTTCCAATTTGCCTTGATTCATGGACCTAACATTCCAGGTTCCTATGCAACATTGCTCTTTACAGTATTGGACTTTACTTCCATCACCTGTTACATCCACAACTGGGTGCTGTTTTTGCTTTGGCTCCATCTCTTCACTCTTTCTGGAGTTATTTCTTCAGTCTTCTCCAGTAGCATATTGGGCACCTACCGACCTGGGGATTTCATCTTCCAGTGTCCTATCTTTTTGCCTTTTCATACTATTCGTAGGGTTCTCAAGGCAAGAATACTGAAGTGGTTTGCCATTCTGTTCTCCAGTGGACGACGTTTTGCCAGCACTCTTTGCCATGACCTGTCTGTCTTGGGTGGCCCCACACAGCATGGCTCATAGTTTCATTGTCAGTAACACCTCTGTGATATTTATCTCCCTTTGAAAACTTAGGAAGTCCTTGGGAGAATATTGTTTTGTGTTCATTGCATAAAAAGTAATTATTTATAGCCAATGATACTAGTCTTCCTAAGTAGTATGATAATGCTGTTCTTCAGAAATAAAATATTTAAGAAAAAGAGATAAGTGGTAAGGATAGAGAGTGAAAACCATGGGTGGAGATGATTGGCAGACATTTGAGGACCACTGATGGGATGGGGAGTCAGTGTCAGGCCTCCTTGCTGGGCAGATGGGAGGGGTCTTCCTGAAAAGTGCTCTATTCTTATTCAGTGTCACTCAGACATTACTTGTTGAGTTTGATTTTGTTTTCTGAATTCCAGGTGTTAATTACCTGCAGAGCCAGTGGCATGGAGAGATAGCCATTGGCATCAGGGGGTTGGGGAATCTGTGGGAAGCTCGAGGAACAGCAGATGTCAGTGGTTCAACCAGAAACAAAACTCTGACCTCTGCTTCACAAGCTGCACCTGGTAGCTGGGAGTAGCTGGGAATCCTGGCCATGCTGTCTGTTGGAATAATGAATATAGAGACAGTGTCAAGAAGTTTCCTTGAACCATCTCCCTGCTCACCTGTGACTGTGCCCAGTACCTTCTAGGGATCGGCTGCAGGGGCAGGAACAGGTTATGGCCTAGCTGCCTTGGTGCTGCACAGGGACTGAGTGTCTTACAGCCCTGCTGGGTCATCATAGGGCCAAGTAGATACCCTTTCTCTCCAGCAAGCTGAGGCCTCCACTGACACCTGCTGGGATCTTTGTTGAAATAAATAATGTACAGGGAACATGGCTTGTGCTCCTCCAGTGACTTATTTATGCCCTGTGCTGCTCCTGTCCTCCAGATCCCAGGGAGTCCAGGCTCGCTAGGACTGCCCAGTGTCTCTGTGTATCTGGCCATATGGTAGAATTCATCCCACATCCCTGAGGGTGGGAGGGGGATCACAGTGAAGAAACAGTTCAAGTGACAGGTGCTGTTTAACCAGCTTCCAGGGGTTCCTGGGAAACTGTCACGTCAGTGAAGTGTGTGTCCCTACCACGTCTTCTGTTCTGTACACCATCATCACTCCCCACTCTGTCTCTCTCTGCCTACTGCTTGTATCTCCTTCTAGCCATTTTATTTTTAGATTTCATCTGCTCATGACCCACTTCACTGCAGTAAGACTATATCCAAGGAGGCTGCTCCCAGGAATGGGACAGGTCTTCAGGGCATGATCTGGATAATCTTGGGTGCTGGAGGTTCAATGTTGAAGGCAGAGTATTTAGTGTGAGAAGTGAGAAGTGGGGGCTGTGGCAAGTGTCTAACTTCATTATTAGTAGCAGCAAACCTTCTTGGGGGGCTACCATGTGCCAGGTGGGCTTGAAGTGTTTTGTGTACCCTTGAGGCCTCCTAATCGTCCAACAATCCAGCTTGGCAGCCACTGCCATTGCCTCTGCTTTACAGGTGTGGAAACTGAGGACTCAGGCCGCTTAAGTCACTTGAACAAAATGACACTGTGATAGTACAGTAGGATTCAAGCCTAGGCATTCTGGTTTCTGAACCTCATAAGTAACCATGAAGCAATTTTGCCTCAAACTCATCTGTTCATAGAATCACTTGAGGCTTTGGGTCATGTGATAAAACCCAGGTGATTTCAACAGGAACTAGGACCCCATGGGTTTTGGAACCTGCACATCCAATAGAGACAGGCCTTTAGTGAATTACCCACTGATGGGTTTAGAAAATTCTACATCAGGTCATTTGGAAGTCAGGTGCTGTCCACCCTGCCCCCAGCTGGGAGGAGTCCAGCTGTGGTTTGCACACTTTGCTGGGAGCAAAGCTGCTGGCGGGCGCTTCTTGATGTCTGTGTGCTAATAAACCTAGACTTAGGAGCTGGTCACAATGAGATTCAAGATCCAAGAGCTCAATTAGCAGACACAAATAGGCTTGAGGATGGATGTGGGGAACAAATAAAAAGCTTAGTAGAATAAAATGTTAAAAGGGGGTTCTCACCTGTACCAGCATAGCAGCTGGTATCCATACTAGCAATCAACACTGGGCAATGTTGGCCACAGAGCACGACTAAGCCTCTGGGTAGGGGTCTGGGGTGGGGGGCCTGGAAGGTCCTTGCCAAATGGCTTCCCAACTGAATGTATCATGGAATTTTGATGGGAGGGAGTAGTAACAAGACTTGAGCTACCAAAAGTCCTTCGGTCATGGGTGCCCCATTTTATCTTTGTAATATATTTGTGTTCCATATTTCATTGTCGGGGGCGGGGAGGATGTGAAAACCAGGGCCTTACAGTATAAACAGAAGTGGGCTGATGAATTGGCTGAGTGGTCAGGATTCGGGTATTATCCATCCCAGGACTTTGCATTTGAAAGAACTGTCTGGATTGTGGTTAGCGTGGACATTCTCAGCAAGGAATGGAAGGCATGGATGCCCTGTGCATTGGAGCTACATTCAATGGGAGGCCCACCTAGAGCAGTCAGGTCCTACCAGCCAGGAAGGATGCCCCAGGGCTCAGCTGTGCCTGTTTTCAGTGAAAGCTCAGAGGACTGTGTCTGTGCCCTGGGACCTAGAAAGCCCACGACCATTTCCCTGGCTCAGATCTCACTGTCTCCTGACTCCCATAGGGAGGCAGATCTCTTCTTGGTCAAGCTGAAGCTCTTCCTGCTAAAAGGTCTCCTACAGAAGTCTGTGGCTATCTGGGAGCTTCAGGAAACGAGTCATTCTGGGTGGCAGCAATTTCCAAATAGCTCAAGATTTACCCCTTCTATCATGCTTGCTGTTTATTATTACTGTTTTTGAGGGAAGTCATCACCTATATTTCAGCTTCTATAACCAGGTTATCATGAGCATAATTTAACTTGTTCTGAGTGACTCTAGACTATTCTTAGGATTGTCAGTGATGCAGCACCTTGATGTCCACAGTGCCCTTTCATTAATGACCCCTGACTTTCATGCTTTTTGTGTGCTGTGTCTACTGATTTCAGTTTTTCTGTCCCTTCCCTATTAGCACTCACTTCTCACTGCAGTCAGGGGACCTGCTTCTAATAGTCTCTCTCCTCTTTTCTACCTGCCCCCTCTATCACTTCTAATTTGTGTGATTCTAATCTGCTGTTGGTTTAGAAACCAGATAAATGATTTTGTTTCAACAGTGTGTGAAATGAAATGAACAAACTGCCCATGAGGACCCAAGGGATACTCAGCCTGAAAGGGATATATGTGGGCATCATGACATCAAATTCTGATGTTCACTCAAATGCCTTTATTACTTATTTCCTATTTAAGGTAGGCAAACCATTGCTGTTCTTTGGATTTTCAGACCTGGAGAAATGTCTGAAGATAGATTTCCTGAGTTCTCTATCTTTGTGTGTTTAGGGATAACTGAATCAGAGAAGTGCAGTGACTTAGACTAGTGGTCCTCAACCATGACTGAATTCTCAAATAATTTTCAAATGTCAAGGCTCAGCTCCATCCCATACTAATTCAGGATCATCGGGGAGGTGAGTCCCAGCCATTGATGTTTTAAAATTTTTTCTTCGGATTCTAATATGCAACCAAGATGAAGAACCACTGGCTTAAATTTCTGCAAAAGCATCACACCAAAGACCCATGTTCCCTTAAGACTGGTCTGCTCATGAGAACCACCTGGAGGAGGCAGGAACAGTTCAGTGTACCCCTACTGCCAGATACTTCTAATGAGCAGTCAGGGTTAAGAATCACTGCTTTAAGATATTTTGCCAGCAATATTGCTGTTTATAAATCTGTGTTTTCTAAAAAGTTTGGATATCTTTTTTTTTTAATGTATCAATGTCTTTCTGAAGGCAGAGACAACCTTTGTCTTTAGATTAGCTTTACAAATCGAACACCCAAATGGTAGCATTTGCTTATATTAGAGGGATAGGAAGGAAAGGAGAACTTTGATCAGCCACCTGGGATGCCACAAATTTGTCTGTGATCTTGAAAGTGGAAATCCCAAGAGCAGCCATGAATTACAGATCTGGCAGGGCTCCCAAATCGTTTGCGGATCACCCTTTGTGATGGCTGCCTTGTAACCGGGTCTTCAGTGTTTTCTCTTGTGTATGTTTATCTTTGCAAAAATACACATATCCATAAATGACAGCACCGTCCTTCAGGCTTCAGTTCAGATGTGCAGCTGAATGAGGAATGCTAAAGAGAGAAATCAGTGCAACAAAACTCTCCAGTGTTGCTGGAGAGCAGTGGTTTAAACCAGGCTTCAGCGGGAAGGATCCTGTGAATCTGTGTGAGGGGGCCAGAATGTGAGAAAACTTGCAGGATGTGCTGAGAAAAAACACACACGTGTGTGTTCCAATCTCACAGTTTTTGATTCTCAAATTCACTATTGAGCTTGTGATATATTTAGCCCTGTTATCAGTGCCTAGAACAGGTTTTCAAGGCTTGTAGGATGTATCTATTAAAATAACCTATGTGACTGAGCAGCTTCTCACTATAACATTGTTGTTCCACTGAAACACAATGAGAGGAAATGGGACTCCAGGAAATGGCCATTATATCAGGGGATCCAAAGCAGCACAGGGCCACTGCAGTATTTACACACATTCTGGCCATTGTGCTTGCAACCTTGGGTAACCTTCTACTTTTTTCTGTTCCTTTTTAATCTTCTGCAGACTTTGAAGGCTGTCATGCTTGAGGAGGGATGTACAAAGCTTTGGGCATTGGGAAACTGATTTGTGAACACACTTTGTATCTCTTTCTGTGCCTTCCTTGGACATTTTCAAGGTTGCTGATTTTTTAGCCAAGCAGCTGACTTTTGTGGCCCAGATGGTAGTGATGGTGGATGCTTTAATAGTTAAAGCATCTATTAAAAAAATATATGTATTTGACTATATCCATATACTGAAAGCTGTGGTTTTTCTAGTAGTTATGTACAGATGTGAGGGTTGGACCATAAAGAAGGCTGAGTGCCCAAAGAGTTGATGCTTTCAAATTGTGGTGCTGAAGAAGACTCTTGAGTGTCCCTTGGACAGCAAGATCAAACTAGTTAATCCTAAAGGAAATCAACCCTGAATATTCATTGGAAGGACTGATGTTAAAGCTGAAGCTCCAATACTCTGGCCACCTCACGTGAAGAACCAACTCATTGGTAAAGATGTGGATGCTGGGAAAGACTGAAGGTGAAAGGAGAAGAGGGGTGCAGAGGCTGAAATGGTTAAATAGCATTGCCGGCTCAATGGACATGAGTCTGAGCAAACTCCAGGAGACAGTGAAGGACAGGAAAGCCTGTCGTGTTGTAGTCCATGAGGTCAGAAAGAGTTGGGCATGACTTAATGACTGAACAACAGCAACAATAAAAGCATCTTGGCCTTCTGAGGAGGCCAAGTCAACCTCTCTCCCCTTTTGTCATTGACAGTCAGCTCAATTTGTTGACAAGGGGATGTTTATAAATTGGCTTGTAGAAGTGCCCATGACCTATTATGGGAATGGCTGGGGTAGGTCATGGTGGCCTACACTCTGCTGGTCCCCATCCCCCATTCCCTCCAGATCTGTTCCCTCTTTCCATTCTAGTAGATACTGGACTTTCCGATAAAGAGGATCCTGCTACTGAAGACTGAAATCTACTACTTGGAATAACTCACCCTAGATGTGGAAAAGACCCTAGGAGCTGTAAGTCTGGCTCTCAGGCTTCCAATGGGGGAAATGCCACAACCGGGCAGGTGGAGGAACCAGTTCAGAGCCCTTTGCCCAGTGGAGCCCATAAAGCAGCTTGTCAGCCCAGACTTCAGCCCAAGAGGTCTTGATTCCTTCTTTCAGGCACCCCTTTGGGTCATTAGGATCCACATACACAGTATTTTTATAATGCCCTAATTTCTCTAAGTCCTTTATTTCTTTAATTTCTTTCTTGAAGAATGGAGTCAATTAAGTAACCAAATAGAAACCCCCCAAAATACCTGCTGAATTAAATCCTGATAGCTAATGTAACTCCCCATCTTTATGGGTAGCTTTGCAGAGCAGTTGTACTTTCCTTGAAGGCAGCCTGGTCTAGGCATGAGGTACCTATGCTCAGGTCTGTCCATGCTGATATCAGAGCAGTGCTAACACTCAGATGCTTATGGCCAGTGCCAATTCCAGCAGAGCGTCCTGGTTGAGAGCATAGACTCCCACCCCAGCTGTATGGATGGGAATCCTGGCTCTCATACAAACCCACTGGAGGACCTTTCTGGGTCTTAGTTTTCTCATCCGTAAATTGAAGATAAGGGTGCCTACCCCATAGGGGTTATAAGTGACCACATACCTGAAGGGGCTCAGATGACTCACTATAAGGACTCAGTAATGTTATGTGTTATTGTAAGTAGCACTTCCCTTCACTATCCTACACACAAAGCTAGAGAAACACCCCTCACATCTCTTCATCTCTACCTAGCTTATTCCACCAGAGAGTAAAGTAGACTGCCCAAGCGCATGTCCCACTTCTACCACTTGCTCACTGTGTTACCTTGGGAAATTTCCTTAACCTCTCTGTGCCTAAGCTTTCCACTTGTAAAACAGGCTTATCTTCCAATAATCCCGTAATTCTTTTTAAGATGGCATGAGATAACACTTATTAAAATAGTAGGTGGTATAATTTACCTTTCCTTGTTCCAGAATAGATTTAGAACAGGTCACCGAAGAGGTATTCAATACCTAAAATGTACTTGAAAGCTCTTTAATGACTGTGAGAGAGCTGTGAGAGAGCCTTCCTCTTTGTTGTTTGGATGAGCAGTGAAGAAGTGCAACTTTAAATCCCTTTGGCTCTTAGTCTATTTCCTGGGCTTCTGCTCTTCTTTCTCGTTTGATCTCTTTCGTCCATTACGAGCCTGTGTCCTGTGTTTGGTTAGACAGCCCTGGGGAAGGGAAGTAAGCTGAGAAAGAAAGAAGGAAGAAAAAATTTTATCTCAGCTTCCCCCAAGCCTTGCTCCTTGGGCACCCTGAGAGCTCACAGGTGTTCTTTCTCTGGTTTCTGTGCCACAGAATTCCTGATCAATAGCTTCAGGCTGTTTTCCTCCAGCAGTGTGTTTGTGTCAAAAAAGGTCTTACAAGGCCGCCTCCACTTACTGATTTTCTGCCGAATGTTCTTCCTTTTACTTCTGAATAAGTATATGTGGGGCAGCTAGCCAATGCCAGGTGTATGGTTCTGTTTCCACAGCTCTGATTAATGCCAATGACTGTGCCTTTTGGTTGAGGCCATCAGGAACCATCAATAATAGCAACAATTGTTTAAATTTCCCCACGGATACAGTTGGCCCCCATATCCTTAGGATTAGTATCTGTGGATTCTGCATGTACTGATTTACCCAACTGCAGATTGGAAGCACAGTGCACAGCCTGTGGTTGATTGAATCTGCAGATGTGGGACCCATGCATGTGCAGCCTGAGGGTACACAGGGCTGATGATGGGGTTCGAGCAGGTGTGAGTTGTGCTGTCCCCTGGGTGAGGCAGGGATGGGTCCTGGGACCAACTCCCTTGATGGATACTGAGGGAACACTAGGTTTGCATCCAGGATTTGGGCTCAGCCAAAACCTGTGCAGGTACCTGTGAAGGATGAGGATTTGTGAACAGTCTTGCTTAACAGCCAGGCAAAAAGGGTGCTGAGTCATGACGGTAAATCATTGGGCTTTTGCCTGCTTCAGGTTGGTTATTGGTGCATTAACAGAAACTGATAGATTTAGATAAAACCCACAGCAATCCCGCATCTGAATCCCAAAGAACATGATTCTAACTGTTGCTGAAATTTTGCCTCATTATTGAGGGGCAGCAGCCCTGGGACCCTGGCTGGAGACCCAGCGAGCCGCAGATGTTTCAACTTGCTGCAAATGGAATTGTTGACCAGTCGATGGAGAACGCTTCCTCAAGTGTGGCATCATTGATTTATGAATTATGGCCCTTTTAAACTGTGCTTGCCTTCTCCGATATTGATGTTTTAAAAAGTGCTTTCTCATGTGGATCCTATTCAGAAACATACACAGGAATCCAGATTAGTGCTATGCCAGAATAAATGGAGTGGAGCACTCTAGGCTGATGTTTCCTTGGAATAATGAATTATTCAGGGAATAGATTTGTTTTTGAAAATGGTAGATGCATTGCCAGGATAGACAGGAAGGGATTCCACTCAGGGTTGGGTTTCTTCTTATCTTTTAGGGAAGGGTTAATCAGCCCAAATGAAGTTAGAAGCTCATTCTTTCCACCTCCTGCCTATTCTAGCATAGTCCCTGGTGCAAAGCTTTTCCGTGGTTCAAAGTGCCTGGGGAAGAACCTGGATCTTGCTGTTACTGGAAATCTTAGGAAGAGTGTGACAATTGCCCAACAACACCGTCCTTGAGGGGAGAAGTGTGACTGATCTCTGATAGTGGACAGCTTTTTTCATTCCCTTCTGCTGTCTCTGACTTCCTGTCTTCCTCATGTGGTGCCAGTTTTGGGTGGCTGGAGTGCCACCATCGTTCTTCATTTCTGATCACTTGTGATAGTGACCATAACTAGAGCTGTTGTGTTCTGCTCACGTGCTATGTGCTTGGTCACTGTTCTGGGTGGTGCAGCGTCAGTTAATTCTCATGAAACCATATGGGGGGAGAGGCTGTTATTGCCCTATTTCCTTTTCAAGAAATTGAACCTCAAATTTCAAGGTTACAGAGGTAAAGAGAGCAGAGAAATTCAGATCCGGCTTTTATAGTTGGTTTGTTGTCATTGCTTTCCAAACTCTTCTCTTTATTCTGTGTTCCACCTGCTGCCAGGTGAGGAGCCTGTTTCCGCCTTCTTGGGGAGGTGAGGTCAGTCCCTCTCCCTCCCCTCCAGGTCCTACCCCATTGAGGTTTCCAGAGACCTGAGCCCCCTGCTTGTGAGCCAGCCAGGCCCCTGGCCTCAGCATTCCTGGTCCTGCTTGGGCAAGTGTGTCTGCCTCAGGGACTAGAGCTTGCCCCTGGAGCTTCTACTCTTGAGGCATCTTGGCACTGGCCTTTTCTGACCTCAGGCTTCCTAACCTGTCTTCCACCTCTTCCTGAACACCTGTGGCTCTCCCTTGAACCTTGAATGCTTGAACATTTTCAATTTACCCAGCCTGTTATCTGCTACTTGGCCACACCGGGTTCCCTGCCTGGCTTGAACTTCAGAACCACGCACCCTGGCTCTTTGGGCTCTGATTCCCTCCCCAGGGGCTTCCTGGCAATCAGCCCCTATGCTCTGAGCCCTTTCTCACTTTACTGTCTGCCAGCAGCACCCAGGGGACTAGGAGCAGAGCAGAGATGGGCTGCACCCTTGGTCTCCATGCATCTATCCTCTGCAGATTTATGCTTTTCTGTTTATGATCTCCACTGATGCATGACAGTGCTTTAAAAGTTTTTCTTATTACAAACAATTTCAGGTATTCAGGAAAGTTGAAAAAAATAAGGAAGCACAGTTCATTTTCTCTAAGGAATTCTCCCATCCTCATCTCTCTTCACTCCAGTCTTACTTGCATTTTTTTGAACACCATTATTCATACCTCTGTGCCTTTGCCCCTGATGTTCCTTCAAGGTGGAATGCCTTTCCCTGCTCTACTCGCCTGACTCCAGCTAATTCTTAGACATCTTCTCCAGGGTCTCCATCCCAACTCCTGCCTCAGGTTAGTCATCCCCCTCTATGTTCATAAAATATCCAGGTGCAGTTAGTGTAATACGCTTGATAACACAGGCTCTGGAACCAGGCTGTGTGGATTCAAATCCTAGCTTCCTTACTAGATGGGATCTTGGGAAGTTAATTCTCTCTGCTTATGTCCTGGTGTGTAACAAGGTGATAAAGAGTTGATATATGTTATGCACTGAAAGCAATGTCTGGTATGTATTAAGTGCCACATACATAAGTGTTAGCTAATACTGATTTCTTATGATTGCATTTAATATTTACCAAACTGGAATTATCACTGACCTTGAACTTGAGAGGAGGCGTTGCTTTAATTTGTGCAGTCTAATTCCTGGCAAGTCAACTTAACATTTCTGGCCTCAGCTTTTTCATTTGCTAAATGGGGTCACTACAATATCTATTTCACTTGGTGGCTGGGGAGATAAAATGCGTAAATAGTGGTAAAGTGCTGAGAATAGTGCCTGGTGTGCCTAGATCAATAGGCTAAGCCATTGTTATTAGCTGTTGTGTGTTTTGCTCAGGCTCAGGTCAAGAATTGTAGAGCTGGAAAGGTCATGAGGGTTTTTTTTTTTTTAACTTTACAAATAAAAATAAAGTAGCTTAAAAAATTATTCAGGGTCACATAGCTCTATTGCTATTTATTTGAGATATAACAGTGCAGGAGAGAGTGTGCCTAGGAGGGTCCGAGGTGTTTCAGACAACGAAGACTTGCGGAGAGGGGAGAGGGGAGAGAGTGGAGTGTGTGATATTTTCACTGTTAGCTCCTCTGTGAAACAGGTTGGGGTGGGTATTCTCAGCCTCTTTGTCCATGTGGAGAAAGCTCCTCTACACCCATGCTAGCCGACATCACACAGCTGGCCGCTAGTGAAGGGCAAGACCTGGTCATCGCACTCCTTCTGCCACATCACTCAGTCTTCTTTGAGCCAAACCCAGACCAAAGACAGCTGGCCGGGTGGGGGGGGGGGNACGTGCTATGTGCTTGGTCACTGTTCTGGGTGGTGCAGCGTCAGTTAATTCTCATGAAACCATATGGGGGGAGAGGCTGTTATTGCCCTATTTCCTTTTCAAGAAATTGAACCTCAAATTTCAAGGTTACAGAGGTAAAGAGAGCAGAGAAATTCAGATCCGGCTTTTATAGTTGGTTTGTTGTCATTGCTTTCCAAACTCTTCTCTTTATTCTGTGTTCCACCTGCTGCCAGGTGAGGAGCCTGTTTCCGCCTTCTTGGGGAGGTGAGGTCAGTCCCTCTCCCTCCCCTCCAGGTCCTACCCCATTGAGGTTTCCAGAGACCTGAGCCCCCTGCTTGTGAGCCAGCCAGGCCCCTGGCCTCAGCATTCCTGGTCCTGCTTGGGCAAGTGTGTCTGCCTCAGGGACTAGAGCTTGCCCCTGGAGCTTCTACTCTTGAGGCATCTTGGCACTGGCCTTTTCTGACCTCAGGCTTCCTAACCTGTCTTCCACCTCTTCCTGAACACCTGTGGCTCTCCCTTGAACCTTGAATGCTTGAACATTTTCAATTTACCCAGCCTGTTATCTGCTACTTGGCCACACCGGGTTCCCTGCCTGGCTTGAACTTCAGAACCACGCACCCTGGCTCTTTGGGCTCTGATTCCCTCCCCAGGGGCTTCCTGGCAATCAGCCCCTATGCTCTGAGCCCTTTCTCACTTTACTGTCTGCCAGCAGCACCCAGGGGACTAGGAGCAGAGCAGAGATGGGCTGCACCCTTGGTCTCCATGCATCTATCCTCTGCAGATTTATGCTTTTCTGTTTATGATCTCCACTGATGCATGACAGTGCTTTAAAAGTTTTTCTTATTACAAACAATTTCAGGTATTCAGGAAAGTTGAAAAAAATAAGGAAGCACAGTTCATTTTCTCTAAGGAATTCTCCCATCCTCATCTCTCTTCACTCCAGTCTTACTTGCATTTTTTTGAACACCATTATTCATACCTCTGTGCCTTTGCCCCTGATGTTCCTTCAAGGTGGAATGCCTTTCCCTGCTCTACTCGCCTGACTCCAGCTAATTCTTAGACATCTTCTCCAGGGTCTCCATCCCAACTCCTGCCTCAGGTTAGTCATCCCCCTCTATGTTCATAAAATATCCAGGTGCAGTTAGTGTAATACGCTTGATAACACAGGCTCTGGAACCAGGCTGTGTGGATTCAAATCCTAGCTTCCTTACTAGATGGGATCTTGGGAAGTTAATTCTCTCTGCTTATGTCCTGGTGTGTAACAAGGTGATAAAGAGTTGATATATGTTATGCACTGAAAGCAATGTCTGGTATGTATTAAGTGCCACATACATAAGTGTTAGCTAATACTGATTTCTTATGATTGCATTTAATATTTACCAAACTGGAATTATCACTGACCTTGAACTTGAGAGGAGGCGTTGCTTTAATTTGTGCAGTCTAATTCCTGGCAAGTCAACTTAACATTTCTGGCCTCAGCTTTTTCATTTGCTAAATGGGGTCACTACAATATCTATTTCACTTGGTGGCTGGGGAGATAAAATGCGTAAATAGTGGTAAAGTGCTGAGAATAGTGCCTGGTGTGCCTAGATCAATAGGCTAAGCCATTGTTATTAGCTGTTGTGTGTTTTGCTCAGGCTCAGGTCAAGAATTGTAGAGCTGGAAAGGTCATGAGGGTTTTTTTTTTTTTAACTTTACAAATAAAAATAAAGTAGCTTAAAAAATTATTCAGGGTCACATAGCTCTATTGCTATTTATTTGAGATATAACAGTGCAGGAGAGAGTGTGCCTAGGAGGGTCCGAGGTGTTTCAGACAACGAAGACTTGCGGAGAGGGGAGAGGGGAGAGAGTGGAGTGTGTGATATTTTCACTGTTAGCTCCTCTGTGAAACAGGTTGGGGTGGGTATTCTCAGCCTCTTTGTCCATGTGGAGAAAGCTCCTCTACACCCATGCTAGCCGACATCACACAGCTGGCCGCTAGTGAAGGGCAAGACCTGGTCATCGCACTCCTTCTGCCACATCACTCAGTCTTCTTTGAGCCAAACCCAGACCAAAGACAGCTGGCCGGGTGGGGGGGGGGGAGCCATGGACCCCTACGTCCTTATTGGAGTGACTCAACTCTCCATGACTGGGATGACAGCGTGCCTCAACAGTCCCATGTAAACCTGTGGGCTCGGTTAAGTGATGCATAGCACACCTGTTGATTCACACAAGTGTCTTTTCCAGAGGGTGGGGGCCATATCTTCTGCCGTATTTGTAACTTCCCAGTAGGCTTCTTCTGGGCCCAGGGCTGAAATCACTGTCCTTCTCAATTATTCCCTGTGCAAACCAGCTGAGCCTGTTGATGGCTTTAGAAGGTGGTGGGGCCTCTCAGAGAGACTGAGCATTTGAACAGGCCCTGCACCTGGGCCCTTCAGAGGGTATCATATCTGGAGCAGAGCCCTGTTGGAACAGACACCTGGGACTCTGTGCACTCAGGAGGGGCTGCCTTGCCATTCACTGTCCTGTGGCACTGGAGCTGTCGTGGCACCTCTGGTGCTCTGCTTTTAGCGTAGGTGCTCCCATGCCCTACCTTGGCTGAGGGGGTCTAGGCCCCTGTATGTGGCTTTGGTAGTTGGCTAGATTTTAGCTGGAAGGATAATGCAAATTGTCAAGACAGCAAAACCACGAGCTGAGCTTATTGAGCCCCTGGATTTGTGGGGCAGGGGGCGAAGACAGGGATATAGCCTCGTTCCCACTTCCTGATCTTCATGAAGTGTCTCGGAGATGTATAATGTGGGAGCCAGCTCCTTGGTATCCTTGGTGAGGCCAAGTTTCATGAAGTTTCCAGGGCCGTTTCTCTATGTACTCTGTCCCAGCTGGAGATCAAGGAGCATTTGTGCAAATGAAGTGCAGGGCTGAAACTACTGTTGCTCTGGGTTAGGTTAAATGAGATTGTAAAAGGCAGATGGGAAATAGGAATAAAGAATTAAAGACTATGAAAGGGGAATTTAGCTTATGAAGCATGTAATACAAGCTAGATTTTACCATGTCCATTTTACAGACGTGGAAACTGAGGTTACCAGAAGTTAAGTCATCTAGCTAGTAAGTATAGAGCTGTGATTTGAACTTGGAGGTCCATGCTGTTACCACTGAGACACACTGCTTCCTGCTTAGACTCATACACACCACTGCCCCCAGCCTTACGTGGGACCAGCTGCATACCATGTATCTAAATATTTAAACAAATTAACTGTTAAATATAGTGTAGCTTCCTAGTTTGTTAAATATACCTGCAGAATAACAAAATTTAAAAATGTAAAGCCAGAGTTTTTTATGATTGAAAGTTATTAGTAAAATGTCAAGTTCAGCTTGCCTGTTTCATGGGAATATTTTTCTGCTTAATTTTCATCGTTTTGATCAGTATTTAAGTCTTGAATCTTTACTAAATCAAGAATTTGTAATACTCTTTCAAGTTGTATGTAGGCCATGCTCAACAGAAGTATCTTTTCTTTCAGTGTTTTCAGCTTTTAAAAATGTAACATTTTCCTTCATTACTGGTTTTCTATTCTTTTTTTCTTTTCTCCAAGCTCCACTTCCTTTTCTGTTTCTACTGTGATCTCATACTCTGTGATCTAAAGAATTACAGAGTAAATTATAATAATATTCAACTCAATTATATTTTTAATATAAAAATAAAATGATTATATGCTTGACTATAGTATAAAACTTGATTATATTTTTAATCAGCTATATAAATTGGAATAAATAAAAAATTTAAAATTAAATTATTGTTAAAAAATTATTTTTCTTCCAAAATATTCAAAATTATCCATGAAATGAAAAGGCAAAAATGTCAGTATAATTAGTGACTATTAAATGTTAATTTAAAGTACTTAAGTAAGGTTAAATTTTTAATTTAACTTTAAAAAGAAATTAAGTCACATTAAATGTTTTTATAAAAATAATAGTATTCATAATGTTAGGATTCTAATCCATTTAGTTGTCAATATACAGTCAGTATGACTTTTTTCTTGCTATGTCTAGACCTGAGTCTACACACATTTAAGAGTAATGTGAATTGATATTGCAAACTCAGCTGCCATTGCAACCACCAATTCCACACAAATTCGTATCTTTTGAACTAGGAGTTGGGATGTAAAGAGAAGTGAGAAAGTGATTGCTTAATACTGATGAAAAATATACTCAGTTATGCAAGACTCTATTGCTTTCAATTATGTCATATGAAAGAAAGACTTGTTCAAATTAATTAGTTTGCTACTTCTCTTAGGCATTTAGGTTTCCTGAATCTCCCCCCTCTCCAAAGCCAGATTGGTCTCCATGTCTGAAGCAGCACAAGCCACACATCCTCCTGGCATTTGGATATAGTCATCTTTGGTTTTGAGGACGTGGGCCAGGAGATGTGGGGGAAACATATCCTCTGGGCCTGAATTATGTTGGTACGAGAGTGAAGTTTAGGGTTATGTGTCATGCTGCTCTGTACCGTTCTTTGACTCCTTAGCAATAGGAGCACCCTTAGCAACTGGCTCTTTTTAAATAAGTTTTTGTATGTTGTGATACACATGGCCCTCTAAGCAGGGCCGGACCAGGGCTGTCCAGCACAGGCAGTTTCGGGAGCTGGTGTTGCATCTCCAGGCTACAGCTGAGGGAGGGAAGCCCTTAGCATCTGGGTATCTGGACTTCTCATTCATAAGGTGAGGAAAGCCAGGGTAGAGTAGTCTGCCCCGCTGGTGGCCCCAGGGAAGGGGAGAACAGGTATGTGGGTAGTTCCCTCCAGGCTTGCCAAGCCAGCAGGGATTTCCTACCTAGTTCACTTGGCTATATAATATTAAGGAGATACAGTTGCAGGAGGTGGGCTGAGGGTGAGGAGAGGCAAATTGCACCAGTCTGGGTGATAAGTTACAGCAAATCTAAGAAGCCGCGTTGTAAACTCTGCTCAGTTCAGGCACAGGCCATTAGGTAAGGTGGGGCTTGGATATTTTCAGGAGACAGGAAGGAACAGAACAGGCAAGTATGAGCACTGTGGGATATCAGCTCCGAGAACATGGGGAAGCCTGGCCTGAATCCCATTGTCCAGGTAGGAACACTTCCCCAGAGCCCCACCCTGGATGCCCACTCCAGAGAGCAGTCAGGTTGCCCGAGTCTTTGGCCCTGGCCCCAGGCCAGGCCTGGGGTGGCCAGAGTCCCACAGACCCACAGTCCCTGGCTGGTACTTAAGGAGGTTTCAATGAGGAGTTGTCTACTGGCTCTGGCAACAGGCACTGAGAACCTGGTCTTGGACTCAGGTTCAAGAGTAGCCTCCATTGCCTAGGACTAAAGACTGGAGAGGATAAAGGAGAACCACAATTTGGCAGAACTGGATGCTGGGCAGGGGTCAAGGCCATGCTTTTTAGCCCCATGAGAAGTTTCATCCTATGGAGTTCAAGGCAGAAGAACAAAACATCCATCATTAAAACTGAGGATGAAGGTTGAAGCTGAACTAGTAAATTTGGCTTCCCCCTGCCTTCTACAAATACTCATTATTTGTCTCCTATGCGCCGTGCACTGCGCTATACATTCACACACAAGTATGAATGAGCCAGGGTCCCAGCTCCTTCCCACCAAGTGATTCAGATCCACCCCAACAGGTAGACAGAAGGGATTATTACAGTACACAGACACCAGTGCTGACTTATGTCAGAGAAGGTTCCTTAGCAAGTCTCAGTAGATGGATAAGAATTAGCCAGCAAGGGGATTTCAGGAAGGGAGAACAGCACAACCAAGGTGGGTGATGTTGTTGGACTGCTCTAGAATCTCCATGGCATGAAAGGGGGTTGGGTGGAACATTCTAAAGGGTTTCAGCTTCCCTGGAGGGTTTACTCCATTTGGTTAGAATTGTGCCTTAATACATTGGACCATAATCAATGGTCCAATGTCTTAATACATTGTGCCATAATTTGGTCGTCATTGTGAAGATTAAGTCAGAAGACAGCCTCATCCTCAGTGGGAGGTAGGTTGTCAAGGGCCTTGTAACAGTCTTACTCTGTTGAGATTTTCAGAACACACTCACATTAATGGCAGTTGTTCATCTAACCTCATACATCATCATTTCTAAGATGAACCCTTATTTTATCTATCATTAAGAAAAAAAATAATGTTGCCAATTAAAGTAAAGACATTTGTACAATGTATCTGGAATTCATAGATGCTTACAACAGACTGGTTTCAAATAGGAAAAGGAGNGTTGTTCATCTAACCTCATACATCATCATTTCTAAGATGAACCCTTATTTTATCTATCATTAAGAAAAAAAATAATGTTGCCAATTAAAGTAAAGACATTTGTACAATGTATCTGGAATTCATAGATGCTTACAACAGACTGGTTTCAAATAGGAAAAGGAGTACGTCAAGGCTGTATATTGTCACCTTGCTTACTTAACTTATATGCAGAGTACATCATGAGAAACACTGGACTGGAAGAAACACAAGCTGGAATCAAGATTGCCGGGAGAAATATCAATAACCTCAGATATGCAGATGACACCACCCTTATGGNGTTGGTGATGGACAGGGAGGCCTGGCGTGCTGCAATTCATGGGGTTGCAAATAGTCGGACACGACTGAGTGACTGAACTGAACTGAACGCACAAAACTGCATCATCTCAGATGCAATAAAACATCATATTGCTTTTAAACCTGAGCCTAGATGGTAGATATTATCATCCACATTTTGCAGAAAAGGAAAGAAGGAGAGGCGCTAGACTGACCCCAGTCCCAGGTCTGGTACCGGCAGCAAAGCTGGGACCCTGACTCAGTTTCCAGACCAGTTCCAACCACCACCCTAGGACTCACAGTGGCCTCCCCATCTCATCTTGCCTGGTGACTGTCAAGAGATATGAGGGAAGGATGTCCTCTGTGGGACCTCACTTCCTTTCCTCCAGAATCTCCACTCTCACTGTGCCCCCCAGGCCTTCCACAGGCCCTTCTCCAGGAGCTCACAAATGGCGCCCTTCATCTCCCCACCATCAGCCCTGACACCTCTCCATCCCAGTGAGCATGCCCCGCTTCCCATTCTTGCCACCTTTTGCCTGGAGTCTAGAAGAGCCCTTGAATTGGTTCCCTCCTCTGGTCTTTCCCTCTCCAAATGCATCCCTGACAAATTCATTTCAAAATCCAAGCTCTAGTGAGGCACTAAAAATGGCCACTCTTCAGCTTCAAATCTTTCCACCATGGGCTCTGAGATCAATGAGCAGACACCTGAACCTAGCAAGCTGGGCCCCCAGGTGTAGCTGACCTACTCCAGCCTCCATGATGGTAGGATGATAATACATACCATCTAGGTTCAGGTTTAAAAGCAATATGATGTTTTATTGCATCTGAGATGCAGTTTTGTGCCTTAGCATCTATGTTCCAGATACACTGTACAAATGTCTGTTGTATTTAATTGGCAACATTATTTTTCTTTCTTAATGATAGATAAGATAATGGTTCATCTTAAAAATGATGATGTATGAGGTTAGATGAACGATTNGTTTTATTGCATCTGAGATGCAGTTTTGTGCCTTAGCATCTATGTTCCAGATACACTGTACAAATGTCTGTTGTATTTAATTGGCAACATTATTTTTCTTTCTTAATGATAGATAAGATAATGGTTCATCTTAAAAATGATGATGTATGAGGTTAGATGAACGATTGCCATTAATGTGAGTGTGTTCTGAAAATCTCAACAGAGTAAGACTGTTACAAGGCCCTTGACAACCTACCTCCCACTGAGGATGAGGCTGTCTTCTGACTTAATCTTCACAATGACAAACAAATTAAAATGTATTAAGGCACAATTCTAACCTAATGGAGTAAACCCTCCAGGGAAGCTGAAGCACTTTAGACTGCTTCACCCAACCCCTTTTCATGGCAGCAGATTTGAGAAATCTCTAAAAGCAGAAAGATTTGTAAATACATAGGGTCTTGCCTTGTGTTCCTTCCATAAGGATCCAATTCAGTGGTTCTCAAACTTAAAGGGGAATTAAGTTCATTGGACACAGAAACATAAGCATACACACTTTATGGTGTGGGTGATTTAAGATTTCCTAGGACAATTTTGATTCAGGTCATACCTGAATGGTCTAGTGGTTTTCCCTACTTCCTTTAATTTAAGTCTGAATTTGGCAATAAGGAGTTCATGATATGAGCCACAGTCAGCTTCTGGTCTTGTTTTTGCTGACTGTATAGAACTTCTCCATCTTTGGCTGCTAAGAATATAATGAATCTGATTTCAATATTGACCATCTGGTGATGTCCATGTGTAGAGTCTTCTCTTGTGTTGTTGGAAGAGGGTGTTTGCTATGACCAGTGCATTCTCTTGGCAAAACTCAATTAACCTTTGCTCTGCTTCATTCTGTAATTCAAGGCCAAATTTGCCTGTTACTCCAGGTAGCTCTTGACTTCCTGCTTTTGCATTCCAGTTCCCTATAATGAAAAGGACATCTTTTTTTGGGTGTTAGTTCTAGGAGGTCTTGTAGGTCTTCATACAACTGTTCAACTTCTTGCTTAACAAGACCTTGCTTCTAGGTCTTAACAAGACCAGTCATATCCACAACTGGGTGTTGTTTTTGCTTTGGTTCCATCTCTTCATTCTTTCTGGAGTTATTTCTCCACTCTTCAGTAGCATATTGGGCACCTACCAACCTGGGGAGTTCATCTTCCAGTGTCCTATCTTTTTGCCTTTTCGTACTATTCATGGGGTTCTCAAGGCAAGAATACTGAAGTGGTTTGCCATTCCCTTCTCCAGTGGACCACATTCTGTCAGACCTCTCCATCATGACTCATTATCGTGGATGGCCCTACAGAGCATGGCTCATAGTTTCATTGAGTTAGACAAGGCTGTATCCATGTGATCAGATTGATTAGTTTTCTGTGACTTTTTCAGTTTGTCTGTCCTCTGATAGAGAAGGATAAGAGGCTATGGAAGCTTCCTGATGGGAGAGACAGACTGAGGGGGAAACTGAATCTTGTTCCTATGGGTGGGGTCATGCACAGTAAATCTTTAATCCAAGTTTCTGTTAATGGGTGGAGCTGTGTTCCCTCCCTGCTGTTTACCTGGGGCCAAACTATGCCAAGACCTTTTAGAACTAACACCCCAAAAAGATGTCCTTTTCATTATAGGGGACTGGAATGCAAAGTAGGAAGTCAAGAAACACCTGGAGTAACAGATGTTTGGCCTTGGAATACAGAATGAAGCAGGTCAAAGAATAATAGAGTTTTGCCAAGAAAATGCACTGGTCATAGCAAACACCCTCTTCCAACAACACAAGAGAAGACTCTACACATGGACATCACCAGATGG
>SJYA01001606.1:1872933-1900011 GCA_006410615.1 Neotragus moschatus
GACTGTGATGCTGGGAGCGACTGGGGGCAGGAGGAGAAGGGGACGACAGAGGATGAGATGGCTGGATGGCATCACTGACTCGATGAACATGAGTCTGAGTGAACTCCAGGAGTTGGTGATGGACAGGGAGGCCTGGCGTTCTGTGATTCATGGGGTCGCAAAGAGTCGGACACGACTAAGCAACTGAACTGAACTGAAACTATGCTTGGCTTCCCTGATAGCTCAGCTGGTAAAGAATCCACCTGCAATGCAGGAGACCTGGGCTCGATCCCTGGGTTGGTAAGATTCCCTGGAGAAGGGAAAGCCTACCACTCCAGTATTCTGGCCTGGAGAATTTCATAGACTGTATAGTCTATGGGGTCGCAAAGAGTCAGACACAACTGAGCTACTTTCACTCACAAACTATGGTGGAGGTAATGAAGATAATGGTGACCTCCTTCAAAAGTAGGTGACCTCCCCCATGTATATATTGCTACACTCAGTGCCCCCAACCCTGCAGCAGGCCACTACCAACCCACGGCTCCTCTGGAGACTCCTGGACACTCTTGGGGAAGTCTGGGTCAGTCTCCTGTGGAGTCACTGCTCCTTTCTTATGAGTCCTGGTGCACATAGGGTTGTGTTTGTGCCCTCAAGAGTCTATTTCCCAGTCCTGTGTAAGTTCTGGGAGCTCTGTGGTGGAGTTAATGCTGCTCTTCTCTAAGAGGGCTTATGTCATACCCAAGTCTGCTGCATCCAGAGCCCCTGCCCCTGCGGCAGTCCACTGCTGACCCTGTACCTCCGCAGGAGAGGCTCAAACACAGTTTGGTCCCAGTCTCTGTGGGGTCTCTGGGTTCTGGTGCGCACAAGATTTGTTTGAGCCCTCTGAGTGTCTCTGGCAGGAAGGGGGTTTGATTTGAAACGTGAATTTTCCCCTCCTACTGTCTTGCTGGAAATGAAGTGAAGTCGCTTAGTCGTGTCCAACTCTTTGCAACCCTATGCGCCATAGCCTACCAGGCTTCTCCATCCATGAGATTTTCCAGGCAAGAGTACTGCAGTGGGTTGCCATGTCCTTCTCCAGAGGATCTTCCCAACCCAGGGATTGAACCCAGGTCTCCAGCATTGTAGGCAGACGCTTTACCATCTGAGCCACTAGGGAAGTCCTACCTGTCTTGCTGGGGCTTCTCCCAATCCCTTATGTGATTATATTGTGGAAGAGATAAATAGAGGCAAGGGATTAGATCTGATAGACAGAGTGCCTGAAGAACTATGGATGGAGGTTCATGACATTGTACAGGAGACAGGAATCAAGACCATCCCCAAGAGAAAGAAATGCAAAAATACGAAACGGCTTTCCAAGGAGGCCTTACAAATAGCTGTGAAAAAAAAAAAAGAAGTGAAAAGCAAAGGAGAAAAGGAAAGATATACCAATTTGAATGCAGAGTTCCAAAGAAAGCAAGGAGAAATAAGAAAGCCTTCCTCAGTGATCAGTGCAAAGAAATAGAGGAAAACAATAGAAAGTGAAAGACTAGAGATCTCGTCAGGAAAATCAGAGATGCAAAGGGAATATTTCATGCAAAGATGGGCATAATGAAGGACAGAAATGGCATGGACCTAACAGAAGCTGAAGATTTTAAGAAGAGGTGGCCAGAACACAGAGAAGAACGGTACAAAAAAGATCTTCATGACCCAGATAACCACAATGGTGTCTGTCATCACTCAGCTAGAGCCAGACATCCTGGAATGCAAAGTCAAGTGGGCTTTAGGAAGCATAAGTACAGACAAAGCCAGTGAAGGTGATGGAATTCCAGTTGAGCTATTTCAAATCCTAAAAGATAATGCTGTGAAAGTGTTGCACTCAATATGCCACCAAATCTGGAAAACCCAGCAGTGGCCACAGAACTGGAAAAGGTCAATTTTCATTGCAATCCCAAAGGAAGAATATGCGAAAAAATGCTCAAACTACCTCACAATTGCACTCATCTAGTAAAGTAATGCTCAAAATTCTCCAAGCCAGGCTTCAACAATATGTGAATCGTGAACTTCCAAATGTTCAAGCTGGATTTAGAAAAGGCAGAGGAACCAGACATCAAATTATCCACATCCGTTTGATCATTGAAAAAGCAAGAGAGTTCCAGAAAAACATCTATTTCTGCTTTATTGACTATGCCAAAGCCTCCCATCGCTGGGATTCTCCAGGCAAGAACACTGGAGTGGGTTGCCATTTCCTTCTCCAATCCATGAAAGTGGAAAGTGAAAGTGAAGTAGCTCAGTCGTGTCCGAATGCTAGCGACCCCATGGACTGCAGCCTACCAGGGTCCTCCGCCCATGGAATTTACCAGGCGAGAGTACTGGACTGGGTTGCCACTGCCTTCTCCATTGACTGTGTGAATAACACAAACTGTGGAAAATTCTTAAAGAGATGGGAATGCCAGACCACCTGACCTACTTCTTGAGAAATCAGAACGCAGGTCAAGAAGCAGCAGTTAGAACTGGACATGGAACAACAGACTGGTTCCAAAGTGGGAAAGGAGTATGTCAAGGCTGTATATTGTCACCCTGCTTATTTAACTTACATCCAGAGTACATCATGAGAAATGCTGGGCTGGATGAAGCAGAAGCTGGAATCAAGATTGCTGGGAGAAATAGCAATAACCTCAGATATGCAGATGACACCACCCTTATGGCAGAAAGTGAAGAAGAACTAAAGAGCCTCTTGATGAAAGTGAAAGAGGAGAGTGAAAAAATTGGCTTAAAACTCAACAGTCAGCAAACTAAGATCATGGCATCAGGCCCTATCACTTCATGGCAAATAGATGGGGAACCAGTGGAAATAGTGTCAGACTATTTTTTTGGGCTCCAAAATCACTATAGATGGTGACTGCAGCCATGAAATTAAAAAACGCTTACTCTTGGAAGGAAAGTTATAACCAACCTAGATAGCATATTAGAAAGCAGAGACATCACTTTGCCAGCAAAGGTCCATCTAGTCAAGGCTATGGTTTTTCCAGTGGTCATGTATGGATGTGAGAGTTGGACTATAAAGAAAGCTGAGCACAGATGAATTGATGCTTTTGAACTGTGGTGTTAGGGAAGATTCTTGAGAGTCCCTTGGACTGCAAGGACGTCCAACCAGTCCATCCTAAAGGAGATCAGTCCTGGGTGTTCACTGGAACAACTGATGCTAAAGCTGAAACTCCAATACTTTGGCCACCTCATGCGAAGAGTTGACTCTTTGGAAAAGACCCTGATGCTGGGAGGGATTGGGGGCAGGAGGAGAAGGGGACAACAGAGGATGAGATGGCTGAATGGCATTACCGACTTGATGGACGTGAGTTTCAGTAGACTCCGGAAGTTGGTGATGGACAGGGAGGCCTGGTGTGCTACAATTCATGGGGTCACAAAGAGTCAGACATGACTGAGCAACTGAACTGAACTGAACTGATTACAAGTCCTGGAGAAAAGGGAGAGTGTTTAGAAGCAAAAGAACAAGATTTGGTGTAGGCCCAGGTGTCAGAATTGTAAAGATGATGTGGCCCTTTACCTTGGACCACTTTGCACTACAAAATATGTCATCTAAAATGAAATCCCAGGTCAGGAATATTGGATAGCATTTCGGGATCTGTGTGGGACTGTAGGACCTGGCACTAATCCTCAATTGTCAAGTTTCAGTATGTTTTCCCCACTTGGATTTTGTCCCATGGGCAGTGTGCCTTTGGCCATGAGTTATCATCACCAGGTGGCCTGTGGCTATGGTTTTGCCACTGGTGTGGTCAGAGAGAAGGGTTTGCTAGAATCCTTTGGCCCTGCTTATAACATTTGAATTATGAGAGTAGTCACTGGGAGACTTTAACTTTAATCTCTCTCTGCTTCCAGCTATAAATTGGCCTTTAATATTGGTTGATGGCTTAGATTTGGACAGTCCTGAACTTGTCACCATCCTTCGCAGTTATGAATGCTGGCTCAGCCACTGTGGGCTACACTGAATTAAGGCCAATAGAATAAATGTTTAGTAAATTGTTTCTAGTGTTTTAGTAACGAAGTGCTTCCCCCCCAAATATTGTATACACTATAAATTTAGTTACTTTTAAACAATGTATTTTGCTTTTTGGAGGGCAGTCCCATAAAATTATGTCTAAACTTGCGAGATTCTGCAGGGAGTATCTTGTTTAAATGAACAAAGCTTGAAGTCAGTTTTCTTGGTCCTTATCTTCACCCATCCTGGGAGAAGGGCTTTGATCACAAGTTTCAGCCCAGCCTCAGATTCACTCATTTCTCCATTACTGGATGGAGGCGGTTTGAGGAGAGTGGGGGCGGTGGGGTCCCAGTGTGCTCTCTGTGGCTGATTCATCTTTGTTTCTGCTGACATACCATTCAGTTCAGTGTCTTGCTTGCCATCAGTGCTCAATGTATGACCCACATGAGAGCTTTATGAAAGAGCTGCATCCAGCACAGCAAGCTTAATGCTGTGTAGCTAAAGCGAAGAGCTGTTAGGGAAAACAGGAGAGTGGGTCTCAACCCTGGCTAAGCATCAGCATGATCTGGAGCAGCATTACAACCTACAGATGCTCAGGTCCCACCCAAGACCTGCTGACCCGAAGCTGGAGGAAAGGACCTGGGCATATTGCATCCAGGTCAGTTCAGTTCAGTCACTCAGTTGTAGCTGACCCTTTGTGACCCCATGGACTGCAGCACCCCATGGACTCCGTCGCCAACAACTAAACTTTGCTCAAACTCACGTCCATCAAGTCAGTGATGCCATCCAACCATCTCATCCTCTGTCATCCCCTTCTACTCCTGCCTTCAATCTTTCCCAGCATCACGGTTTTTCCAAATGAGTCAGTTCTTTGCACCAGGTGGCCAAAGTACTGGAGTTTCAGCTTCAGCATCTGTCCTTCCAATGACTACTCAGGACTGATTTCCTTTAGGATTGACTGGTTGGATCTTCTTGCAGTCCAAGGGCTCTCAAGAGTCTTCTCAACATGACAGTTCAAAAACATCAATTCTTCGGCGCTCAGCTTTCTTGATATTGTCCAACTCTCACATCCATACATGACTACTGGAAAACCATAGCTTTGACTAGATGGACCTTTGTTGGCAAAGTAATGTCTCTGCTTTTTTAATATGCTGTCTAGGTTGGTCATAGCTTTTCTTCCAAGGAGTAAGTGTCTTAATTTCATGGCTTCATTTACCATTTGTAATAATTTTGGAGCCCAAGAAAATAAAGTCTATCACTGTTTCCATTGTTTCCCCATCTATTTGCCATGAACTGATGGGACTAGATGCCATGATCTTAGTTTTTTGAATGTTTTAAACCAACTTTTTCACTCTCTTCTTTCACTTTCATCAAGAAGCTTTTTAGTTCCTCTTTACTTTCTGCTCTAAGAGTGGTAACATCTGTGTCGGTGAGGTTATTGATATTTCTTTCAGCAATCTTGATTCCAGCTTGTGCTTCATCCAGCCCAGCATTTCACATGATGTACTCATATATAAGTTAAATAAGCAGGGTGGCTATAAGTATGCAGCCTTGACGTACTCCTTTCCCAATTTGGAACCAGTCTGTTGTTCCATGTCTGGTTCTAACTGTTGCTTCTTGACCTGCATACAGATTTCTCAGGAGACAGGTAAGGTGGTCTGATATTCCCATCTCTTCAAGAATTTTCCACAGTTTGTTGTGATCCACACAGTCAAAGGTTTTAGCCTAGTCAATGAAGCAGAAGTCTTTCTGGAATTCTCTTGCTTTTTCTATGATCCTGGATATTGGCAATTTGATCTCTGATTCCTCTGCCTTTTCTATATCCAGCTTGAACATCTGGAAGTTCATTGTTCATGTACTATTGAAGCTTGGCTTGGAGAGTTATGAGCATTACTTTGCTAGTGTGTGAGATGAGTGCAATTGTGCGGTAGTTTGAGCATTCTTTGGCATTGCCTTTCTTTGGGATTGGAATGAAAATTGACCCTTTCCAGTCCTGTGGCCACTGCTGAGTTTTCCAGATTTTCTGGCATGTTGAGTGCAGCACTTTCACAGCATCATCTTTTAGGATTTGAAATAGCTCAACTGGAATTCAATCACCTTTACTGGCTTTGTTTGTACTTATGCTTCCTAAGGCCCACTTGACTTTGCATTCCAGGATGTCTGGCTCTAGGTGAGTGATCACACCATTGTGGTTATCTGGGTCATGAAGATCTTTTTTGTACAGTTCTACTGTGTATTCTTGCCACCTTAAAATCTTAAATCTTAAAATCTTCAGCTTCTGTTAGGTCCATACCATTTCTGTCCTTTATTGTGTGTATGAAATGTTCCCATGGCATCTCTAATTATCTTGACGAGATCTCTAGTCTTTCACTTTCTATTGTTTTCCTCTATTTCTTTGCATTGATCACTGAGGAAGGCTTTCTTATCTCTCCTTGCTATTCTTTCCAAAGAATTGCATCCAGGTAGCTTCAGAATATTCTAATGGCCTTTCAGTACTTTATCCTGATTAGTAATAACTTCTCCTACACCAGATTGCTGAAGGCTGTGGATAGGGGAAGGACCAAGCATTGGGGAAACCTAAAGCTCTATGGACTTTGGAGTTGGTCAGTGCAGTGGTGGAGGGGGACAATGGTTCCATTAGGAAAGCAATTCAGCTCTCATATTGAGAGAAAAGATGGCTCTTCTGCCTCCGTATCCACCCAATGAATATGGAGATCCAGGGACTTAAGTCTCTGGCAGGAGGCTCCATTATGTGGGTGTCTGGATGTCAGAAATCAGAGATTAGGGCAAATTAGCTCAGGAAGTCTAACTAGGAATCAGATTTGTTTGTTTCAAAAGGTGTCGATATTTGTTTGCTTCATTGGGAGACTTTGTATTAAGCCTTTAAATTCTCTGTTCAGTTAATGGCATCAATTGTTGTTATTTTTTTCTTAATTTTATATATTTTTGAGTACTTACTGTATGTTCCTAGGTCTGCTGCCTAAATCCTTCTAGAATTAGGTTAAATATTTGGAAGCAAAGAAGAGAATACAAAAGAAAAGTCAAAGACCTAATAATTAGACTAGCTAAGCCATAAATATCTCTATTTCCTTTTTAGATTCTCTTTTGAGCATTTTGAGCATTGATATTTATCCAAATCTTTATAGGAATTCTATGAGTTAGACCTTGTTTTTATGATCACTATTTTATAGTTGAGAAAAAGGAGACACAGAGAGGGTAAGTAATTTGCTCAAGGTCACACATAGATTCAAATCCAGGCTAGTTGCATGGTTGTAAGCTCTTCACCACTATGCATACGGCCTCTTAATAAGAATTTAGAGCCTGATGGGGAAAAGTGACCCAGTTTGAGATGAGTCCTTCTTTCTCGGCTGGGTTCAGCATCCATGCTGACTCAGCCCACCATGCTACTGTTTACTTGCCCCTTCCCCTTCCTCATCTGTCTTCCTGGGCCATGACTTCTGGAGGACAGGACCTGGTCTCAAAAGAACAGACCTTGTAATTAAAGCTCCTCAAAGAACTTTCACTTATCTAAAACCTGTGCTAAGTTTTTGCATGAACTATCTTCTTGCTCCTATCACAGCATTCCTGTGTCACATGGAAAGAAATGACCCTTAGCAAAGCCAAGGAGCTTGCCCAAGGTCACACCACCATCCAGCGTGTCCACGCCAATGCCCTTGGGCTCCCACGTCCCACTCCATCAGTATTTCCTAAACTGAGTTCAAGGGCTTTTAGCAGACCATGAAATACGTACGAGGTGAGACTGGGGCTCTCATTCCACGGTTCGTGGGGAAAATTCTTTTACCACATGTACATCATTGGGAAAGTATATTCTAGAAGTGTTTGGCTCTGGGAACCCTGGCCAGGTCATCAGATCATCAACCAGATGGGGACTGAAGAGCACCCAACACACATACAGGGTTATTACTCTGTGCTTGGCACATCAGTGGGACTGCCCCCCCTCCCAACCATGCTAAAGCATGTCCATCTCTCCCTCAGCTCATGGTCACTTTCCCCTCCTGCCTTATCTCTGTGAACAGTATTTGTAGGAAATGTAGACTAGCTGGCCAAAGAATGCACAAACTACCACACAATTGCACTCATCTCACAGGCTAGCAAAGTAATGCTCAAAATTCTCCAAGCCAGGCTTCAACAGTATGTGAACCATGAACTTCCAGATGTTCAAGCTAGATTTAGAAAAGGCAGAAGAACCAGAGATCAAATTGCCAACAGCCATTGGATCATCTAAAAATCAAGAGAATACCAGAAAAGCATCTACTTCTGCTTTATTGACTATGCCAAAGCCTTTGACTTAAAGTGATGGGAATATTAGACCACCTGACCTGCCTCCTGAGAAATCTGTACGCATGTCAGGGAGCAGCAGTTAGAACTGGACNCAGCCATTGGATCATCTAAAAATCAAGAGAATACCAGAAAAGCATCTACTTCTGCTTTATTGACTATGCCAAAGCCTTTGACTTAAAGTGATGGGAATATTAGACCACCTGACCTGCCTCCTGAGAAATCTGTACGCATGTCAGGGAGCAGCAGTTAGAACTGGACATAGAACAATGGATAGTTCCAAATTGGGAAAGGAGTACGTCAAGGCTGTATATTGTCACCCTGCTTATTTAATTTATATGCAGACTACATCATGTGAAATGCTGGGCTGGATGAAGCACAAGCTGGAATCAAGCTGGGAGAAATATCAATAACCTCAGATATGCAGATGATACCACCCTTATGGCAGAAAGTGAAGAAGAACTAAAGAGCCTCTTGATGAAAATGAAAGAGGAGAGTGAAAAAGTGGCTTAAAGCTCAACAATTCAGAAAACTAAGATCATGGCATCCGGTCCCATCACTTCATGGCAAATAGATGGGGAAACAGTGGAAACAGTGACAGACTTTACATTTGGGGGCTCCAAAATCAGTGCAGTTGGTGACTGCAGCCATGAAATTAAAAGACACCTGCTCCTTGGAAGAAAAGCTATGACCAACCTAGACAGCATATTAAAAAGCAGAGATATTACTTTGCTGACAAAGGTCAATCTAGTCAAAGCTATGGTTTTTCCAGTAGTCATGTGTAGATGTGAGAGTTGGACTATAAAGAAAGCTGAGCCCCGAAGAATTGATGCTTTTGACCTGTGGTGTTGGAGAAGACTCTTGTGAGTCCCTTGGGCTGCAAGGAGATCCAACCAGGCCATCCTAAAGGAAATCAGTCCTGAATATTCATTGGAAGGACTGATGCTGAAGCTGAAATTCCAATACTTCAACCACCTGATGGGAAGAACTGACTCATTTGAAAAGACTTTGATGCTGGGAAAGACTGAAGGCAAGAGGAAAAGGGGGCAACAGAGGATGAGATGGTTGGATGGCATTACCAGCTCGATGAACATGAGTTTGA
This sequence comes from Neotragus moschatus, assembly GCA_006410615.1. Classification (NCBI taxonomy): domain Eukaryota; kingdom Metazoa; phylum Chordata; class Mammalia; order Artiodactyla; family Bovidae; genus Neotragus; species Neotragus moschatus. The sequence continues at coordinate 1,882,287 of SJYA01001606.1, forward strand.
GTAAGCTCCGGGAATTGGTGATGACAGGGAAGCTTGGCGTGCTGCAGTCCATGGGGTTGCAAAGAGTCAGACACGACTAAGCGACTGATCTGAACTGAACTGAAGGTAGCTGGAGCAGAACTCAGGAGATCTAGTTGTCTTCTATCACTGGATTTTCCATTCACTCGTTTATTAAGTTATGGTAAAATACACTCATTTTTTAAAATAAAATTGTATAAAAGATTAAATTTATTGGTCTTTTAGGGGAATTTGATGCATCACTGGTGTATCACAACTGAGCCATTAATCTTGTAGCTTCATCAACATTAACTGGTACGTTTTCATGGCACTGCTGAGTTATCAGTTGTTTCTGTAGAGGTTCAAGGGAAAGGCCTTTTGAGAAGTTTGCCAGTTCCTTCTGTATATCTGTAAAAGCTTTATTCACTCTGTTAACTTTTTCGTCATTCATAATGTTTATCTTCTTAAGATTAGTGGTAACTGGTTTTGCTTTATTTTTAACCTTAAAGCATTTTTGACAGGCTATGTGGAATACATTCCTGGACTTCTGCCCTCTTAGTTTGTTCTTGGCCATTGTCTCTCAACAGGCCTCCAACACCCTCGTGTAGCCTCTCAGGTTCCAGGTGACTCCATCTGCCTCATTTTTTAAGTTATAAAATTTACTGTCTTAAGCATTTTTAAACATACAGTTCAGTGGCATTAAGTATGTTCCTATCATTGTACAGTCATCACCACCATCACCTCCAGAACTCTTCATTGTCCCCAAAGGAAACTCTGTACTCATTAAATACTGTCTCCCATTCCCCCTCCCTCCAGCACCTAGAACCCACCATGGCACTATGAATTTGAGTATTCAAGTACCTTGTATAATTGGAATCACACTGTATTTTTCCTTTTGTGACTGGCTTATTTGACTCAGATGACTTGATTGTTCTCAGGTTGAGTGCAGATGAGGGTGGACCTGAGGGAGGCAAAGAGAGTGTGCCAAGAGAGACCATGTGTGTATGTCAGGGGCCTAGGGAGAGAGGTTGGTGAAGCCCTGAAACCCCAGGAGCTTTTGCAGAGGGATGGGGGCTTGGTGCTCAGAACTTCTGAGAGGCTGGTTTAGAAGCTGAGTTCTTGTGCACATTTTGCCTAGAGATCCCCTGTAGACAGTCCTCACTGAGGCTGATGAGAAGGCTGAAGCAGCATCTCAGAGCTCTCTGCAGGTCTGGGTGGATGGAACAGGACAGGCCACAGGGTAGGCTTGGCATGGGCTGGGGAGAAGGTAGACCTTGGTTCTTCGTACTGACTCCATCTTTTATCAGATGTGATCTTGAACTAGCCACTTACCTGGTCTCAGCCTCAGGGTTTTCATCTATAAAATGAGAACAATAATCCCTACCTTGCAATAATGTACATAAAGTATGAAGCATTGTGTCTGGCATGTAGGTGTTCACAAATAGCAACACTGGAATGATCCCAGCTGGGCTTCTTACACTCGGCATTTTTAAAGAAAGTGAGATCTTCAACCAAACCATGTTTTCTGGTTTCTGCTTATGGTGCAGAGTCATGACTGCTAATTTCTGTTTAAAGCAGCATGTTTCTCACAGAAATGAGAAGTGGGAGCGTGGTAGAGGTGGTAGGTAGTGGCTGATGTCTACTGATCCCATTTCTATAAAAGCAGACAATAGAGAAGGGCAGAAAGCTATTCACAGAAATGGAGAAGAGCAGGGTGCAAATTAAACAAAGAACCACTCCTATTCCATCTCTCCCCTGGGGAAAGGCCTTCTGGAGCTCCCAGCTGTTCAGGATTCATGGCCCTCTACAGTCTGGTCCAGTGGTTCTCAAAAGTATGGTCCTTGGACCAGCAGCATCAGCATCACCTGACACCTTGTTAGAAGTGCAAATTCTGAGGTTCTACCCCAGAAGTCCTAAATCAGAAACCCTGGGGGTGGAGCCCAGCAAGCTACACTTCCACAAACCCTGTAGTATACACACAAGTTTGAGGACCAATGCTCCAGCCCCCACCTCTGTTTCTGCTTTTTCTTCCCTGTATTTAATAAAAACTTTGCTCCAGCCAGATTAGTCTCCCTTTTGAAAATACAGGGGACATTTCTACTCTCACTCCCTCACTGTAACACCCCCTGCACCTGCAATGTTCTTTCTTTTACTTAAGTGGGGTCTTATCCATCCTACAAGGCTGCCCTCATAACTCACCTTACCCAGAGTACTCTGGGTCACTCCAACCCATGGCCACTCCCTCTCTGATCATTTATAACTTTTAGGATCCCACCTGCTTACCACAGCTTTTATATCCGGTTAACTTCTCTGGAAGCTGGTCCAGTCCAAAACTTGAGTTGTAGGTGCTTGGCTGGCAAGGACTGAGCTTTCCAGTTCTTTCTTTCCCTTTCAACTTGCAATGTGTGCTTCACCCTGATGAGTACCTATTTGATCAAAGGACGTTTGTAGGCTTGGAAGTTTGAGAAAAGGAACTGTAGAAAATTGTCAGGGGAATACTGTTCCTGTCATCTTTGATGGTACATCGATATCAACACTAACCACCATAAGAAAGTGTTATTCCCTGTACGCCTGGCTTTTCACATTAGAGGAACTCAACACAACAGGTGTTGCTGGAGAGCTGATTAAACAATTATCACCTCTCCCGGTTTCCTGTTTGTGTACAGTCTCTAGACTGTAGAGGACATCAGAGTCACTAGTTCTGCCAGCCCTTCCTCTGCCACTGAGCTGGCGGGCGGCCAAGGAACTACCAGGATTGAAGCCCCCACAGCCTGGGGCTGGGGGTGGATGTGAAGATTGTCTCTGTACCTGGCCCTGCTGGGCTAAAGATGCTCTCAAGGCTGCTGAGACTGTATTTTAGGCAGAATATTGTATGTATTTTTAGGCCTGGGAATCATCTAGTGGCATCTCTGCTGAGTTATCTGAGACCCAGCGAAGGAGAGCTCACTAGGAGCAGAGCTGGAAGGGGTGCTTCTTCCCTGATCCTAGCTTAGTGCTTTATCCCCAGCTGTACTTGGGATGGGCACGTGTAGAAATGTTGCTTGTGATCTCTTTGTATATCCTGCATCCTATCCACTGGCAGGCCAGTATTTCTAAATCACGACTGTACCCTGGCTCAGAATCTAGCACCAAATGGTACTAGATGGTCATCCAGGTGACTTGTTCCCTCTGTGACTTTTGTGGGTATGAGATTTTGAGTGAACTTGTGAGGCTGGGACCTTGGACTGGGGGTGTATCCTGGGCTGGTGGCAATGGCTGAGACATTCCCTACCCCCTGTCCTGAAATTCTACAGGCCTTCACATAGGTCCCTATAGTTTTCTGATCTAAATCTTCTCAGGGGTAAGATGGGGTCTAAATCAGTAAGTTTATGTTAGAATCTGGACAATTGAGAAAATTGTGCTGATTTGTCATCCTGTAGCAAGAATGGTAATTAAATGTCATTCAAAGTGCTTTTTGATACTAATGACCACTTAGATTGTGACCTTAAGAAGCATTTTGAGTAAGGGCTCTGGGGGGATTGATTAATAATGTCTGTTATGACAGTCTAAAGTAAAGTTTGCAGTTGCACAAAGATGAAATCATGACATATTCTATTAGTAAAAATTTCTCTTAGAAGTCATTTCATTGTTAGGTTTCACTCTAACAGAAAACTCCAAATAATAGTCACTGAAGATAGACATGTGTTTTTCTTGCACATAAAAGTCTAGATGAAGTCTAAAATAGGTAGAGTACTCCCAGGTCTCAGACTTGGGCTCTTTTTGTTTAGGGTTGTTCTTAATCTCATTGTCCAAGATGGAACCATCTGTATTCCAAGCAGCAGGATGAAGTAAAGGATTATTAAAAGATAATTTTTAAAGATAAAATCATAGCTGTCATGCAAATGTAAACATAAAAGCATTGTAAATATTTTGTTTAACTCAATGAGGGGACTAGTAAGATGTCATAGTTGGTTTAAAGGAGAACTGAACATATATATAGGCCACCAAGAGTATTGAATGAGCTTATAATTAGATGCAAATTGGGTCAATATTTACTGCAATATCAACTTCATTTCTACTGACATAATTTGTATTTTTATGAATGGAAATCATTCATGTTATTGACAGTATTCTACCACTCACAGAGTTGTAAAGTGGCTCAAAGACAACCTAAGTCTGGTATAATACAGAAGTGGGCCCTGGGTAGGACACCAGTAACTATTTTTGCTCATTTCACAAATTTTCTTGGTGAGATAAAGATGAAGCAAGTAAAGGGAGTACATCTGCTTTCTCACAAGAGAAGTTCCTAAAAATTGCCATATAATGCATTTGCTTACATTCATGGCCAGAATTTGTTCACATGGCCATACTTATTTGCAAGAGAGGTTGGGAACTGTAGCCTTTATAAAATTCTCTTGTATGGAAGAAAGGGACCACAGATATTGGGGAGACCTAACAGCCATGATCTATGGTTATTGCAACATTGTTCTTAATAACAGACAGTTGGAGGCAACTAAAGATCCGTCAGATAATTTGTGGTATGTCCATACAATGAAATATCACGTAACCATTAAAAGGAAGGAGCTGTGTAAGTGCAGATGTAAAGATCTCTAAGATAATTGTTCAGTGAAAAAAACACATGCAGAAAAGTGTGCGTAACAGTCTACAATCTGAGTTGGAAAAATGTATGGATACGCTTGTAAATACATAAATTCTCACTGGAAAGAATAAGGGAAAGAAGTAACAGTTTCTGGGTAACTGAGGGCCAGAGGGAAAAAGGACACTGATTTTTCATTATGATTGTTTTTTCTGGTACTTTCTAAACCTGAACAGTGTTCATGTATTATCTATTGTCAGTGAAATAAAAGTCACCATCATGTATGGCTTGAAGAAAAAATGGCCATCATCTGTGGCTTGTAGGTAAGCTTTCTGAATTGTTACAGTAGGGTCGTCCAAGTATGGAAAAAAAGAGACGGGCTTGGAGAAGATGGGCCCTGGAATCAAAACCCATGATACAGAGATTTTTTTAACAGCATAGCCTTTTGTGATTCTTGAATTCTGAATCACTGGAATTTAATATTATTTTAAAATGTTAATACTATTTTTTTAATTAAAAAAATTGTCTTTTGACTGCCATCAGTGCTATTTAAAATGTTTTAAATAACGTTTTAAAATTGTAGTAGCTGGGACTTTTCTCATGGTCCAGGGTTATGAGTCCATGCTCCCACTGCAATTGGCATGGGTTTGACCCCTGGTTGGGGAATTAAGATCCCAATGCTGCTTTGTGTGGCCAAAAAAATTAAAAAATAAAATTATGATAGCTGTTACAGATATCTCCACACTTCTGCACATCCTCCTGTATTCACCTCTTTCTTAGCCCCATCCTCCACTCCCATTCATATCCATAGCCACATTTTCCTGTCTGAGGGATTCCCTTACAGGGCAAATCTCCTGACGGTGTTTGGAGTCAGTTCTTCCCAAAGTGGGAAGAAGAGTGAACCAAGAGGTAGGAAGCCTGGGTTTTAGCCTTAACCTCAGCCTCAACCCTGAAAAGCTATGTGACTTTGGGTGAGTCATGCCACCTCTCTGAGTAAAGGTTCTGCCTCTGGAAAAGAGGCTTGCATGCACTTATTCTACTTACCTTCCAAGAATATCCTCAGATTTGTGTTTGGGGGAGAGGTGATCTGTTGACACTTGAAAAAAATGTAAAGCGTTGTTCAAATGCAAAGGATTATTATAACCCACTGAGAGAAGAAGCCATGGATCTCAGATCTCACGCAGGAAATTTTATCCCAGGCCGCAGAGAGGCTAGCTGAGACATGAACCTGAAGAGTGAACTGAGGAGCTGTCTGCCAGTAAAGCCAGTATTTATGGAGCACTGGTGTGTGTCAGCCCCGTGCCAAGTACAGCAGGGCATGAGGCAATGCACTGTAATGGTGAAGGGCTCCGACGCCAGGACTGCTGGCTTTCCTCCCACCTGCTGGATAATCTCAGGCTGCTGACTTAGCCTCTCTGTTTCTCAGAGTCCTCTGCTGTACAGTGGGGGTAATGTTAGTGCCCATCACGTAGGCTTGTTTTGAGGAGTAAATGAATTTGTAGATGCAAAACACGAAGCAAACATGCCTGGAACATGGTTAGTGCAATGAAATGATAGTAGTAGTGCCTCAGCAAGTGATAGTCATGAAATGTGCTGTGTCTTTTGTAAAGTGCCCCGCACAGGGCCTGGAGCCCATAGGTGGCCTCACAGTAGGTGAGGTGGTGGGAATGAAGACACAGAAGTGTTAGTAGCATTGTTCTCTGCTCTTGGGTGACTTATAATCTAGGGGTGGAAAGATGCATGTGAAACAACACACACTAGCAAAATAGCAGTATACCAGGTGAGTGTTTCAGTGTCCAGTGGGCATACTAAGGTTGTGGTGCTTTGGCAGGGTGACAAGTACCTAAGGAAAGTTCTTAGTTTGGTTGCAAAAAACACAGATAATTAGAAGAAAATGGCTATTGAAAATTCTGTTTCTGGGTTTCCTGGCTCTACTTAGAGCCCAGGAATGAGCCTTGTTGGGGATGGAGTTAATAAGCTCTGACATCTAGTTCCAGGCTGCAAAACTTCAAGGAATTTGTTATTATCTCATGCAGCACCATGATCCCCAGCCAGGAGGCCACTGCACCTTCCCTGAGGCATCTCTCTGAGGTCCTCAGCTGGGCTCCCAGGCCCTCTGCCAGGGCCTTAAGGCTGGCCAGTCATGGGTCATTTTTTAAAAGGACCTAAAAGTGACCCCCTGGCTGCATGAGCAGGAGGAGGTTCACAGGGTTAATGGCTTCGGAGCGTGCAGATGGCTCTTGCTGGTGACTCTTGGGCACAAAGCAAGTGCAGGTGCTAATGAGGACAAGGTTTGTCCCTGAGCAGAGGAGGAGGGGGGCAGTTTTATTCTTTTTTCCCCTGTGTCCAGTTCCCTGCTAAATGGATGTGGGGACGTGAAGGGACCTCTTTCTGTTTCATAGGAGAGAAAATTGGGCCTCAGGGAGGTGCGAGGTGGTCATCTGGAAACTCAGGCCCAGCACTCAAGGCCAGAGCACAGCACAGGGTGGAGGTGGGGAGCAGGCAGAGCAGGGTCCAGATTATGGTCTGTCAAGAGCTTTCCTCTGTGAGTAGAAATAACTCTGTAGAGTGTACGGCAGGAATCTTTGCGATGGTGTAAAGTACCTGATATAGCACATAGCCCATGCATCCCAGAATGTTGGCATTGGTTCTCTACTGTTAGGGCATAAGTATAGGTGAGTTTAAGTGCATATCTGTGAAGTCTTACCCTCCAAGATCATGTACAATAACTCAAAAATGAGTATTCAGTTCAGTTCAGTTCAGTCGGTGAATTCAACACAAACCATTTAAATTGACTCTTAACAGGAAACGGAGTACCTAGGGTCAGCAGAATAATCAGAAAAGGCCCTTCCCAGCCCCTGTCCCCCAGATTAATTTGAGAAAAAGATGAGATATAAGTGAGTCGATTGCAGATTAGCGTGGGGTAACAACCCCTCCCAGCAATTGGTGACCAGGCTTGTGGTGGGTGGCTGGGAACCCAAGTGTGACTTTGCTGACAAATTGAGAAGAATCTTGAAGCCAGAGCTAGAGATTGGAAATGGAAAACTGGTTGGGTTTGATCAAATTCAACCAGCCAGGAAGGACAGAGCCCACAGACCAGGGTAACTGGTGGCCTCTGGCCCCCAGCCTTGCAGCCAAGGGCTGCCAGGTAACGCTGCAGAAGTGCTCCCGTGAGGAAGGCAGCCTTTCCAGGGGACAGCTGGGGAGGTCAGAGCCCTGCCTCTGTTCAGATCTCCAGTTTCATTCCTGGCACCGCTGCAGGGGTCTGAGTTTGCTCCTCCTCCAGTGGGAATTTAGGTATCTTTCATGCTGAAAACCAAGAAGACAAAACTCATAGACAAAATATGTAGTTGTATGTGCAAAAGGAGAGATGGATAATCCTGTATCCCCACTAGTTTGAAAGGAAATGTCCAGTCCTAATTCTCCTGGGGTCTGGGCTGCTTGAGGGTGCGAGCCAGGCATCTTGATTCTTTCAGGCCTCAGGCACATTCAGGAGAGACTTTGGCGCCAAGAATATTTGGTGCAACAGAGTTGCTGAAATATCCTAGCCCTGGACAGTGTCTTGCAGGGCACTTTATACTCTCTGGAGGGAGGAGTGGAGAGGGAGGGAGGAGTGGTGGGAGGAGAGTTTCAAAGCACCTCAGCCACGAGCCATGATTGTTTGGATGGCTCCTGAAGAGGAGAAGAGACCCAAGAAGGGTTGTGGGCAACACCATCCCATGTCCCAGGCTTGGAGGCTGTGGCAGTATGACTTCACCACAAATGAACCTACAAGGGCATTGGGTTAGGTTCTAATTTCCTTTCGGGTTTAAAGCTCCATGCTCCTGATTTGAAATGGTTCAATTTGTACCCACTTAGAGCAAGGGATCACAAGTCTGTGCTTCCCTCCTGCTTCATGTACTCAAGAATGCCCCTCTCCCCCAGAGGAGAATTACCCAGTGGTATAATTTAGTTCCCAAGCCAGAACCTCATTACCATTTAAGAAGGCTCTAATCTCATAAGAGGATTATGCAGGAAATTTGATACAGCAGTTTCCCTCCCCCACTCCCACCCCTTTCTCTTCACTCTTTGGTGGTTCAGGGTCAAAAATATAATTTGTATACACACACACACACACACAGTGTTTAACAAGAAATGCCTTTGGTAAAGTGGTGATTCTAGAGCCGAAAAGAAGCAGTGTGTTCTTTGAATTGTGACCATAGCAGGCGGGCTGTGATCCCAGGTATTTTGAATCCTCTGTCCCAGATCCGTCCCCTCCCTGGACACAAGTCTTAAGGAATCCTCTTCTTACTTTGTATTTCATGGCCTCCTTTCAGCTTTCCAACCCTGGATCTCTGTCATTTTCTTCCTGGGTTCCCTCCATGGGCCAAAAAGCATGTCCTGATTAGTCACTTCAGAGGGGAGGTGGCTTAAATGAATGAAAATCATTAGGTAAATAACCTGAAGTTTACAGTCAGCATCTCCAACCCCATTCAGGGAGACTGTTTTATTGATAGAGTATTCCTGCAAATATACCACTTTCTCTGTTTCATTTATAAGAAAGAACTAGGAGGTATGGTTAAGGAATGCCATAGAATTAGAGTAGAAAATCAGCACTCCCGATTGTTACTGCTATTAGAACTTGTGCCTCTCTCACCTTCTGGTTAGATGATCCTGGGTAAATCATCCTCAGGTTTCAATTTCTCTTCTGAAAAAGTAGGACTGATGGTATCCACCCCAACTGAACACTCACATTCTCGGTGATATAAAAGTGTTAACATGGGCACCTCCATGAGTCTGGCAATTAAGGCAGGACACATCCTGGATGGAGATGGGTCTCTCCTTTAACCGTTTTCTCTCGGCCCATGAGGAGTTCTGAAAAGGCACATCTTTATTTATATTTCTATTTATTCATCTATATGCCTATTATTACAACTACCGAAATTCCTACTACTGTCATTGCGTGACACTGCATAATCTGGAGGTTTGCTGTGTAGCCTTCTCCGATGAGTATATGATTGCTGGATTCTGCTTTCAAGGCCCTATTTCCCTTTTCCCTGAGTCCCAGACTGACCTGTGAATGGGGAAGGACAGTTTGCCCTACATGGCCAGGCTGAAGGGAATTTGCTGACTATCCTCTGGACTTGAGTGAGGTTTAATGTTTTGGGGGCGCCCTGGGGACCTAGGAAATCATTCAGTGATTTTTCCTGGGGATGAGACCAGGCGCACCTTCTCCAGCACGTAGCACACGGGTATAAACTTGGGAGCTCATTATCCCTCACACCTAGAGGCGTACTTCACATTCTGTGCCCTGGTCTGACTCCAACCTTCTTGTGAAACTTCTGGCTTTTGACTGTTTTGCTTTCAATTCATCTTTCTTTTGCTTATTCTTAAGCTCCTGCCATTATAAGTATTCTTTAAGTGCCAGGACTTCGTTTGGGGCATGCTCTTGCTTTCCTCTCTGTCCTGTCACCCTCAACCCTGCTCTGGCCCCTGGCTCCTCCCCATGCTGCACTGACTCCCCACCCCCTGCATCAGATGTCCCCTCCCTGCATTCTCCTGTTCCCGTTGCCTCCCTGGTCCTCCTCTGAGCCTCCATTTCCTAAGTGGTAGAGGGTGAACTGGTCCTAGGTCAGAAGAAGGGGATGAGGGTAATTCACTTCAGAGTTGTTACACTTGAAAATGTTTCTGAGAATGAAATAAGGATACCACCACTATTGATGAAGATGTAGGAATTTATTCAGTTGCTGCGAACAGGAGTGCAGCTGATGAAATCTTTCAGGAGGGCAATACGGCAAAAAATATCAAGGACTTTAAAAACATGCAGTTCTCTTGACCCAGCAATTCCACTTCTAAGAATGGTAAGAATGATCATAGAAGGGTGTTCTTTTATTTAAGTTACTGAAATACTAGAAAATAAATATCCCCAGTTGGAGTATATTGTGGGTACACAGATATTAGTCAAGTTCAACAGCTGATTAAAACTTGGCTTATCTATACCGTGGAGGACTATGTAATCATGATACTAGAAAACATAATGTAACAGGATCTGAAAATCTTGCTGATGTTGAAAGGGAGTGAAAGGCAGGTGAAATCCTGACTCTCTAACTTTCATTCAGTTGTCTCCACCGCAGGGACACATCCATGTTAATGTTGAACCTGGTTAGGGAAGCTGAGCACCGTTCCTATTCCACTTGTTGTCTTGCTGGTCAGCTTTCCCCAAGTCTTTTCTAGAGAATCCTATTTTTCTTTAAGAACCTGTTTGCCAACAGCCAGTGAATGCAATTCACGCCTATCTCTGGATCCTCCGTTGCTTTTNATCCATGTTAATGTTGAACCTGGTTAGGGAAGCTGAGCACCGTTCCTATTCCACTTGTTGTCTTGCTGGTCAGCTTTCCCCAAGTCTTTTCTAGAGAATCCTATTTTTCTTTAAGAACCTGTTTGCCAACAGCCAGTGAATGCAATTCACGCCTATCTCTGGATCCTCCGTTGCTTTTAAATTGCAAATAGAGGAATTTGCTGTGTTAAAAAAAAAAAAAAAGAAAAAGAAAGAAAACATAATGAATAAAATGTAAAGATTTTCAAAATATATAAAAGTGGCAACATTTGCAGGTTATGTTTTATGTTTGGTTTGGTGACTCAGCAGACTCTGCCTGGATTTGAACCCAGGCTCTGCTGCTTAAAAACTATGTGACCTTGGGCATGTTTCTTAACTTCTCTGAGCTTCAGTTTCCTCATCTGTAAAATGGAGGATGAATGGTACCTACTCAAGGGTTGTTGAGAGGATTATATGACTAAAATCGTGTGGTTAATCCCATACCTGGCGTATAGTAAGTATTTATTATGTTTGCTATTATTAAAAAATCACTCATACATACATATACATACAAACATACGTATAAATACACATGCAAATGGCTATGAAAGGCTGGAAGAAATATATTGCAAATTATTTATGGGTTGTGAGATTATGGTAGTTTTTTAAAATTTCTCTTTTTTACAGTTATTACTGTGAACTTTTGCAATAACTATTACTAAAAATCCAGAGTGGAGGAAAATGATTGTTCTGTAAGGAAATTATTCAAGTGACAGAATCTCTGCAGGGTGTGTGAGTGTATTTGTATGTGTGGTGTGTGTGTTTTGGGTAGGTATATGCCCCAGGGGAGGGACAAGCCTCCCTCTGGCATTCTTCTATGCCAACAGCTGCAACCCTACCCTTTTGAATAACAGCAGTATGTAGCTAACTTCTTATTGGGTGTTGCAGTTTATGTAATAGAACTATACATTTGCAGAGCACCAAATTTCAAATATCTTTATCTTTTAAATTCCTCAGATAACCCTCAAAGTGTGCTGCTCTTGCGGCTTAACTTGGTTTAGTGGCTTGTCTGGCACCACCCAGTTAACAAAGGAGAAGCAGGAATGGAGTCCTTGAGTCCTAAGGAAAGGGCGGTGTTTGCTCTACCTGCCCTCTGAGACCAGGAGGAGGGGCACCTGATGCCTGCCTGCTCTCAGGGTTCTGGGCAAACAAGAGGCATTTCGTCTATCTGTGGTAGGAATCAGGACAGGCTCAGTTTCCTTGGACTTTCTCCTTGTTAACCCTGAAGTCCTACAGAGTTTAAATGAGTTTGGTCTTTCGAGTACGAAAGGAAAAAAGTCAGTCAGGCATTGATTTGGTGCCTTTATTCCTTTGGGTGCAGTAGGAATCTCACAATCACTTTGCATAATCAGTTGGTCCATAAGGTAACCTTTATTGTCTGCTACATAGAAATTAGGTTCTGTTTTTATTTTTTGGTATTCATGGGACATGTTTTTGTTACATCAAAGTGGTCATTCCAAATGTTTGGGATTAAAGGCGTAAACAAAAATCAATCCTGTGGCTTGTAGATTTCTATCTCTTTGGCTTCAGAAGATGGATAGATAGTCTGGCTGCTCCACACCCCCTTTTGGATTTGAACATTGACTTTCATCTGAGCCTTAAGGATAACATTTATGAGATCAACACCCCAACGGAAGTTTTAGCAAAGAATGAATAAACTACGCTGGGTCTCAGCCACCGTAACAGATGTTTGTCAGAAAGGACAGTACTCTGGTAGGCAATGAATCTAAATGAAATGAATGTTATGAAATGAATCTAAAGGGTTCATCTCACACTTTGGGGTTCAACTTTTTACCCTGCTTTTATCCTCAGTTTTTCCCATCTGCCTTATCTCCTTCCTGGACCAGCTCCTGGAGCCAACAGTTTGAATTCAGGACAGAAGTCTCAACGGGCCTCTGGCTTTGGTGGAGATCCACCACTGAAATTTTAAGACGAGGAGGTGGAGACTTGTTTTTGATCTTTTTAATGCCTTGTTTTCTCCTCTTCCCTGCTTTAGCACTCACATGCCTGTTTCTGAAACACATGTAATGATAAAAACCTGTATAAACATTCTTGAATTTGCCACCAAGTGGATCCAGTAGCTTGTAAGAAATCTGGGGTGTTGGCTGAGGAAAGGAAGCAAGTGAGAGCAGTTCACTTTGATGGTTTGCATGCTTGAATGGATGTTTAATGTTTGAGATGTAGGAGGTGAAAAAAGGAGGTGGGGGGAGAAAAGATTTGGAGTATAGTGTCCAGTGACAGGAAGATCTGTGCTGAGAGTGAGGCATTTGCTTTCCTGCCTAAATAAAGCAAAGGAGAGGAACTAATAATAATAACCATAAATATGCTATTGATGATAATAGTAAATGTTTACTCTGTCAGGCATAGTTTCTATGCATTTTATATAAATTAAGAACAATGCTATGAGGTAGGTACTGCTGTTATCCCTAGTCTGCAGATTGAGAATGAGGAATAATTGATTGCGCAAGGTCACTCTGCTGTTTAGTGGAGGTGGTACTCAGGAAGTCTGGCTCCCAGATGCACTTTCTGCACTATGTAGTATGGCTTTTCCTCTTAAGAACTCACCTGGCCCAGAGCACTGTTCTTTCCTCTGGGATGGTCAGGGAGAACACCACTCATATGAATCCAAGTAAAAGTTAATTCCAGCCTGTGGTTTCAGGGATGGTTCTTTTCTTCCAGCTCACTGTCTGCCAGTCTGGCTGGTTGTTGGCATGTGGTTTTCCCTGTTCCTGGGCTAGGGATGAGAGTCCAGGTGATGGAAAGGCAGCATACACGTAGTATGGATGGGATGTGGGAGAGGGGAGGATGGAGATTAGTTCCGGGTGACACTGTATAGCAAGCTGGTTTGTGAAATTGTTCCCCTCAGAGCCTTGAGAGTCACCAGCAAAAGCTTTGAAAACCATATTGGTGAACTGAGAAGTGGGACATATAAAGCAAGTCCTAATTCATTTTTCCTGTAAAACTTCAGACCTAGCTCTCTGGGTAAATGGAGAACAATAGTAAGACTGCAGGGAAGCCATAGCACAAGGACATAATTGCATCAAGATGGGAGTGGGCCATGTCATTACACAGCCCACTGTCTTCATAATGTATGGATCTGGGGTGGCTGCTTCTTTGAAAAGTAATAGGGAGTTTAATGGGGGTTGGAAGTGATCACTGGCCTGGGAAGTGCAGATGGAAGTTGGATGTAGCACTTTTATAGGACTGAGATGAGCTCACCGGCAAAATAAAGGAGGATATTGTCAGGGGGTTGGACCCAAGGCTGAATCCTCAGTGGGATCCTCCAGTTGAAAGTAATGGAAGCATCAAGGAGTCTCAGTTTTTCTGGATATCGCATCATTTAAAATCCAGGCTTACTGAGCACTTTTTTCCCAGCGGGGAGAGGGGACTCAGAATATAGGAGAGGACCTGCCCTTGATGGACCCATGTTGAGAGAGAGAGCAGATTCGGGTGGAGACAGGCCTGAAAGTTTAGGTAGATTTTACTTGGGCTCTTGGCAGGGGGTGGTTTGGAAGGGACAAAGTGTGCTGAAGAAGGGAGGGTAGGATGCAAAAGGCCTGGTACAGTAGGAGGACAATATGGCTGAAGCATAAGGGGGTGGGAGAAAGAGCTGGAAATTCCAGTTGGGGCCGAGTTTTAAAGAATATTAAATGCCAGCAAGAGAAGCTGTGACTTGTGGCAAAAGGAATTACAGAATTGAGGATTTTAACTTTGTTATTTGAAAGTGACGTGCCTAGGGGTCCTCCTGTCCTTAAGTCTTTTTTCAGAATCTAAAGGCCAAATTTTGGGTTTTCAAACTGAGAGCTTCAGTCTCTTTATTTGTTGAGTTCTTGATTATTCTAAGCATTCTTGTTTATGCATGACTGTGGCAGGTCTCTTCCATGCCCCTGTGAGAGTTCACGGTTAAGACAATCAAGGCTCTGAGAGATTGTTCTGGGTCATGTGGATGTTATTGGCAGAGGCCAGGGTTAGAAACTTGGCCTAGGCTCTTCTCCCTCATGAGAAAGAGCTGAAATCCTGTGAGGTCTAGCACCTTCACTTTCAGAGAGCTCATTTAGATCTGGTAACAGATCACCTTACATAGGACTGCACCAAGCTAGTATATCTGAGCCTCACCGGTTGGAGGAGCCCAGCTTAGGGTAGCGAAGTCAGGGAGACTCTGTGTTCAGGACTTTTAAAGCTTTTTGAACAACAAGTTCAGTCGCTAAGTTGTATCTGACTCTCTGCGACCCCATGGACTGAGGCACGCCAGGCTTTCCTGTCCTTCACTATCTCCTGGAGTTTGTTCAAACTCGTGACCATTGAGTCAGTGATGCTATCCAACCATACCATCCTCTGTCATCCCCTTCTCCTCCTGCCTTTAGTCTTTCCCAGCATCAGGGTCTTTTCCTGTGAGTCGGCTCTTCGCATCAGGTAGCCATAGCTTCAGCTTCATCATCAGTCTTTCCAATGAGTATTCAGAGTTAATTTCCTTCAGGACTGACTGGTTTGATCTCCTTGCTGTCCAAGGGACTCTCAAGAGTCTTTTCTACAGCACCACAATTTGAATTCATCCATTCTTTGGGCACTCAGCCTTCTTTATGGTCCAGCTCTCACATCCATACATGACAACTGGAAAAATCATAGTATGGACCTTTGTCAGCAAAGTCTCTGCTTTTTAACAAACTGTCTAGGTTTGCCATAGATTTTCTTCCAAGGAGTAAGCATTTTTTAATTTGAGGGCTGCAGTCACCATCCACAGTGATTTTGGAGCCCAAGAAAAGACAATCTGTCACTGTTTTCACTTTTTCCCATTCTCTTTGCCATGAAGTGATAGGACAAAATCCCATGATCTTTGTTTTTAAATGTTGAGTTTTAAGCCTGCTTTTTCCTCTTTCACCTACATTGAGAGGCTCTTTATTAGTTCCTCTTTGCTTTCTGCCATGAGGGTGGTATCATCTTCATATCTGAGGTTATTAATATTTCTCCCCACAATCTTGATTCTAGCTTGTGATTCATCCAGTCCAGCATTTTTGCGTGATGTACTCTGCATATGAGTTAAGTAATCTGAGGAACAATATATAGCCTTGACATACTCCTTTCCCAATTTTGAAACAGTCAGTTGTTCCATGTAAGATTCTAACTTTTGCTTCTTGACTTGTACAGGTTTCTCAGGAGACTGGTGAGGTGATCTGTCATTCCCATCTCTTTAATAAGTTTTCCACACTCTGTGATCCCCAGAAAGAGTTTCACATAGTCAACAAAACAGAAGTACATGTTTTTCTGGAGTTCTCTTGCTTTCTCTATGATCCGGTGAATGTTGACAATTTGGTCTCTGACTCCTCTGCCTTTTGTAAACCTTGCTTGTACATCTGAAAGTTCTCGGTTCATGTATTGTTGACGCCTAGCTTGAAGGATTTTGAGTATTACCTTGCTAACATGTGAAATGAGCACAATTTTGTGGTAGTTTGAACATTCTTTGGCATTGCCTTTCTTTTCTTTGGAGTGAAAACTTACCTTTTCCAGTCCTGTGGCCACTGCTGTTTTCCAAATTTTCTGGCATATTGAGTGCAGCACTTTAACAGCATCATCTTTTAGAATTTTAAGTAACTCAGCTGAAATTCCTTCACCTCCACTAATTTTGTTTGTAGTAATGCTTCCTAAGGCCCACTTGACTTCACAGTCCAGGATGTCTGGCTCTGGTTGAGTGACAACACAATTATGATCATCTGGGTCATTAATACCATTCTTGTATAGTTCTTCATTGTATCCTTGCCACCTCTTCTTAATATCTTCTACTTCTGTTAGATCCTTGTCCCTTTTTTCTGTCCATCTTTGCATGAAGTGTTCCCTTGGTATATCCAATTTTCTTGAAGAGATGTCTAATGTCTCCCATTCTGTTGTTTTCCTCTATTTATTTACATTTTTCATTTAAGAAGGCTTTCTGGGCTAATTCCCCTCTTCAGGCTCCCCGCTACCAACCCATGCCCTATGGTAACCTCATAGACTGTAGGCATGCATAGACTGTTGTACTATTTAGAGACTGGTTGACAATGCGATACTGTAAAGCAATTATCCTTCAATTAAAAATAAATTTAAAAAGAAGCTTATTAGTAGATGTAAAGGTGGTATAGCTTTTTAAAAACATATTTATTTATTTATTGGCTGCCCTGGG
Source organism: Neotragus moschatus (assembly GCA_006410615.1). Taxonomy (NCBI): domain Eukaryota; kingdom Metazoa; phylum Chordata; class Mammalia; order Artiodactyla; family Bovidae; genus Neotragus; species Neotragus moschatus. The sequence goes on from SJYA01001606.1 coordinate 1,899,369, forward strand.
TCTTAGTTGCAGGATCTAATTCTGAAGCCAGGGATTGAACCTGAACCCCCTGTGTTGATAGTTTGGAGTCTTAACCACTAGACCACCAGGGAAGTTCAAGGAGGTATATCATTTAAAAATTATTGCTTGTGTCTAGAGTCATTTTACTCAACATTGAATACCTAGAAATTGAAGTGATTATATCTTCTAAGTTAGGTTCGGTTCAGTTCAGTCACTCAGTCGTGTCCGACTCTTTGCAATCCCCTGAACCCCAGCATGCCAGGCCTCCTTGTTCATCACCAACTCCCAGAGTCCACCCAAACCCATGTCCGTTGAGTCGGTGATGCTATCCAACTATCTCATCCTCTGTTGTCCCCTTCTCCTCCATCCCTCAATCTTTCCCAGCATCAAGGTCTTTTCAAATGAGTCAGCTCTTCACATCAGGTGGCCAGAGTATTGGAGTTTCAGCTTCAACATCAGTCCTTCCAATGAAAACCCAGGACTAATCTCCTTTAGGATAGACTGGTTGGATCTCCTTGTAGTCCAAGGGACTCTCAAGAGTCTTCTCCAACACCACAGTTCAAAAGCATCAATTCTTCAGCGCTCAGCTTTCTTCACAGTCCAACTCTCACATCCATACATGACCACTGGAAAAACCATAGCC